>CM042141.1:140667329-140672329 GCA_023376005.1 Doryteuthis pealeii
TTAGAGTATAATACAATTAAGGGTCGATTGTTACCATTGGTTTAAAGCAGCGTAATATCTACGTATCAAGACAATGCGCGTGGAAAAGACCTTAACAGGTGCAGTTGTCTTGATGATAAGTTGCTAATACGCTGCTTTGAAACCAATGCTAACATTCGCACCTTAAATCTATTATACTCTATAATATATATATATATATATATATATATATATATATATATATATATATATGCAGAGAGCATATCAGAAAGACATTTTAGAATATCTCCTGATAACAGACAACATACCTTAAGTGCTGACCATATTTTTATATCAGACAAAATAAATATATTTGTGACATATCAATATTTCTAACGTGTTACATTAAATAAAGTCGTCGGGGTGGCCTAAAGTCGGTACCAGCCAGACAGCAAGGCCTCACACCTACCATCAGCTCCCCACTTTACTGCACAGATCCAGGTGCTACTCATACACTGAGCTGTTGGCCGTGGGTGGCGACTCGCGATACTTAAGGATGGGATCCTGCTGGATGAGAAGTCCATGACATGCACACTTCATTTTGGCCCTTACTTAGACCTTACTTAGGTCGGAGAAGGCCCCGCCGACCAATCGTTGGTCATGTCAAGACCTAGCACCTATATGATTTTCCCATATTTTATTATATATGTGCTAAAAGGCAGAGACCTGTGTAATGCGGAGTACCCCTTCATCACCTTTACTCCCAGGTACACTCTAGTAGTACCTGTTAGGTTCACATCTATGGATTAAATAAAAATGAGTTTAATTGTTTTTATTTTTGAATTGAGTTTTAAAAAATTGAGTTTGTAAAAAAAATGATTTTAAAATTGTTGTGGGGTTTCAAGGGGTCAAAATAAGACAAAACGATTGGTAACAATGTAGGAAAATGTATTAACAAAAGAATAAACAATTACAGTAAAGAAAACTGGGAATTGCGTCTGACAAATAGAGTTACGAGCTGACTCGCATTGGCTTCCGTCAAACCATAATTGTTCCTGTTACTTATCGTAAGCGTCGGCGCATTCCACTATAGTCTATAGGGTATATCACCTATAAGAGAAATAAAAATTCAATACGCTTCAAGAATGAATAAAACAAAAGTACTGCGGCATAAAACAACCCAACAAGATTTGCCATGCCGTACATTCAATCAACCAACCAACCAACCAACCAACAAACAGGAAGTCTCTTACGCGGAAATTACATATTTTTGTTTTACAAAAATGTATTATTTTGTTTTATCATTAAGCTTCCGGCATTTTTCATAGTAGCATAGCGTAGCCCGTGGTAATAACGTATAGAAGATCGAAGAAAGACTGGAAGGATAAAAATAGTGATAAGGATAAATCGAACATTTTAGAGCACTGATGACTCTAGTGAAACCCAAAGATACAATAATCTTATTATAATGAAGATTATGCAACTGTCAGTCGGTAAGCAAAATTATGAAACTAGTATTTTCATCTAGTGGTGAAACACTCGCGGTAAGTGAAAAGACAAGCCTTTTGGACTCTAGTCCATCTGTTACATAATCTATGCGGTTGCATAAGATTATTGTCAAGCCCCTGTAATTCTGAGGGGATGACCCTTTTCATATCATGGCCGGGTCCTTCCACGAAAAATTACAGAAGCCCGCCAAATATGTGAAGTCACGTGGGACCTTTTGAGTCCCCAGTTTGCAGTTGGACGTCAGGCAGAGCGGTCTGCCATTTTATGCTCTGTCTAAACTGGAACTCACGCGCGCAATGTTAGTTAGAGGATTTTGTATAGTTAAGGAAATAAAAGTTTGGATAATTAAAATGTTCTTGTGGTTAATGAAAGTTTTTGTAACATGACTAAGAAATGACGACCAGCCAGCAAGAACATAGTAACAGAAAACCAGACCGAAATCCCCAAGTCAACTCCAGACCCTAGGCATTAGAGGATATTCAAGATCTTAGAAGATGCCAGACCAAGTCAAGATGACAGAAGAAATACTAAAGACGATCAGAATACTAAAGACGGCCAAGAAACAGAATTAAAGAAAGAGGTATGCAACATTATAATTATTTGGTGGCAGTGAAGAAGGCGCTATGCAACACATCTCAGCAAGGGCAGACAATCGCTACTACAATATAAATTACAGTACCGTTCCATAAGTTCTTACTAAACATCGAGTTATTTTTTTAGATATTTCACTCTGCACGTCTTGGAGAAAAAAACTATATCATTAATCTGGATAGTTCAATCTAGTTTATAATAGTATTACAAGAGAAATGCCTACCTTTTTTTTTATTAAATGTTTTGTCGTTCCCATTGGTCTAAATGCACATTCAACACAATTTTTCCCGTAATTTATGAGGAAGTGCGTCCCGGTCACCTGCCTCAAAAATTGCTACCCGGTGACTATTAAAATAACGACCCAGCGCAGTCTATTCAAAACTATCCATCTTCTATCTATCTATCTATCTCAATTTGTTCATATTTATCTATATTACTTTAAATACTAAGATTTTTTTTTATTCAGGTTTGTTTAATGTCTTGTTTTTAGTTTAAACAAACAAGAATTACGACAAAAAAGATGCGACCCCCCCCCAATACATTTACTTGTCGAAAATATCTATCTTCATTTGTTCATATCTATCTATATTATTTTGTTTATTATCCATCTATCTCAGTCTCTTCCAAACTTACCATCTTCATATCTAAACAAGAATTACGACAAATTACGATTAATAAACAAGAATTACGACGAGCTGGGGTTGTTATTTTGATAGTCACCGGGTAGCAATTTTTGAGGCAGGAGACCGGGACGCACTTTCTGATAATTACCCTTTTTCCTTTATTATGAATACGGAAAAAGGTGCAATTAATGCAGTAACACAACCCCTGCAATAATATAATTATTATTTTAATGGAGATTGTGTAACTGTCTGTCTGTAACCGAAACTATGTCACCGCTGACATCCCGATTTCCTTAGTTATTTAAGTTATATTCTCAACGATTATGAAATAATCATTATTTAATCTTAATTAGCATATTATTTATTAACGAAGTCTCTATTAAAGTCTAGCTGGGTTATATTTGGCCCCAAACTGCCGAAAATGTTAATGCATGTAAACGATGTTTTATACATCTCTATGAAATAAAGATATGCATAGTATATGGCGGGAATAATTTGCATGATGATTTTGACAAAATTAGGTTTAATGAATAATTATTTTCTGTTACTGATTTCTAATATTATCATGTTATTCTCAAACGTTTAAAAAGCATTATAAATATACTTTTATATAGAAAGGAATTAGAATTAACTTAAATAAGCGTAATATTATTATATTCGTTCTTATATAATTTCATTAGTCTTTCTAATTTAATATAATATTTATTACATTGAAACTTAAATACTTATTCCCAGTGGTCGCAAGTATTTAAGTTTGTGATAAAAATAGAGATAAGTATTAATCGAACACTTTAGAGCACTAATGAACCCAAAGCTTCAATAATAATAACAAAAATAATACTTTTATTATAATAGAGATACTCTGTCTGTCTGTAACTGAAAGTACATTACTAATTACATCACAATACCTTCAGGAATTACGTAAGTTTATCAATGAGTATTTAATTCATAATCACAGTCAAAATCAATAATACATAGAATAGAATAAATCTTATTTATCAACGATGTCTCTATGAAAATCTGAGTTAGCCTAAAAAATCCCGTGTTATTAGTTTGTTTAAAATGTCTTATACATCGCTAAGAAATAAAGGGTTATATATTATATGGTGTGGGTAATTTGCATACCGGTTTTAACAAAACTGTGTTTATTATATGATTGCATAGGTCTATAATAATATTGTTTTATTCTCCGATGTATTAAAAGTAAGCATATGAATGATTTCATATAGAGACAAATTAGAATATAATCAAGATAAGTGTAATATTTTTATATGCGTCCTTATTTAATTTCGTTCGACTTTCTAATTTAATACATTTAATAACTTCAAAACTTATATACTTACGCCTGGAGGGAGCATATTCTTGCTAATAATAAAGATAATCCTATCATAATGGAGATTATGTATCTGTTTGTCTGTAACCGAAACTATATCACTACTCAAGTCACAATTCCCATTGTTATTTACGTATCATTCTCAATGATTTTATTTTTATTTAAAGCTCAATTATTAATAAAATTATTTTACATTATTAATACTGTTGACCATATCTACATACTAATAACATGCAATTGTATAGATATGTGCTTAGTATTATTAATTTCTAATTTTTTAGTTCTATCTTGATTAATATGAGCAAAAAATCGCGGGGATAAATCTTAAAAGAAATCCATTAACAACAAAAAATGAGTGCAATTTTATTCTTTACTTCCTATTTTAACTGAATAATTAAATTAGGAAAAATTAGCAATGAAAGACTGGAGTGACGGAAATTGGTGAAAGAGTTAGTTTCAGTTGTTCTATTTTTAGATTATACCCCGCCTCTGTTTTAAATCATTTTATCTGCATTCTTATTAAGATTCATTAGTGTTTCTAACTTAATATGGTATTTTATTAGATCAACACTTAAATATTTCACCCGGAAGGGGCATATATTTGCTAAATAATAATAATAAAAATATAATAATAATAATAATAATAATATATACCAACTCTGAGACTGTGTTATCAATAGGTCTACATGAAGAATACTAGGTATTATTCATAAATTTCCGTCTACAGTTTTGAATATGTAAAGAATTAGTAGAAATATTACTGCATTCTCTCTGAAAGAGATTTGTCCGTTGAAAAGGCACTGGCCCAACCTTTGTTCATTGTAGCTTTTTTTTCTTTCATAAAATAAGACATGTTCTTTTTGATAAAAGTTCAGAGACTTTCAAAAGTAATGAAAAGTATCTGCTTGCTTTCTCACTATTCTCACAATGAATCATACTTAATTTGCTTTTATCATTTGGCCAGAAAAAAATGAGAGGATTATCGA
>CM042141.1:140677329-140684829 GCA_023376005.1 Doryteuthis pealeii
TGAAATTAAAACAGCCTCGACCAGCATCTGAACTCCGGTTTACGAGTCCATTTCATGAGAGTCTAACCATTACACCGCGCACCTCCTCGGTCATATAGGTAGATAGATAGATAGATAGAGAGAGAGAGAGAGAGAGAGAGAGAGAGATACAGAGAGAGACAGAGAGAGCGTTTTGAGAAGGGATGGAGAAATAGTTCTATAAATGGTGAGAGAGTAAAATAACTTTGTCATCGTCAGGCGAATGTAGTAACATTCAAAGTTATTGTAGACAGAAACATGCAACACAAAAGTTTCAACACTGAATACAACTAAAGAATTGGAATTGCCATGTTTTAACTGAGATCTGTTTATTCATTTTTTTAATTTTCTTTACTATTTAATATATTGCTTTCAGTTTGAGAACGTCTGCGTGCCACCATGACGTGATACACGAAGTAGCAAGCAAATTCTGAAAGTTAAGATTTCTCAGGAACAATGCACCGATTTAAACTTGAATATTTCAACTGATATTTTAATTTTAGTTATATTTTAGTAGTTTCTTGTTTAGCATTCTTTAGAATACTGTTTTCAAAACCATTAAGTTTCTACCGAGGCCATTTAGTTATAGAAAATTAGAACGCTGTGACTAACTGTACGCGTATGCTTTTTTTTATTATCATTCTGTTATTATTCATTCAATGCGATTTTAAGACTTTTCAAAACGTTGAAATTTGAATCAACCATGAAACTGTGGTCTGTTAAACCTAAATTTTGTTCTATAGAGATAAGTTTATAAACAAAAGTTATATAGATACACAATAAATTTGCGCAATCATTGTTATTTATATATATATATATATATATATTATATATATATATATATATATATATTATATATAAAGAAAAACTTAATCTATACATTCATGAAATATGAATATTAGATATGATATATAAAGTATAGTGCTCTGTTGAAAATAGTGAGCGTTGAGCTCTCAGCTTGAACCAGAACAACTCTAACATTCCGTTGTTAAAAAGGCCCTGGTGATTTAACTATTAAATATCGTTATAAATAATTAAATAACGTTATCGATTTTATTGTTTTTTTCTCATGGATTCTAATGCCCTGAATTTACTGATGGTGAAAAAACTGATGAATTAGGAGTTTTAGGTGATTTTCGAGGCTCTATAATGCCCCTGAGAGAGGGCAAAAATGGCAAATTGGGTGTGCAAATAAAGTGCCAAACTAATATGATTTTCTGATAGAGTTCGATGAGGAGTATCACATAGTAAAAGATGGATGATGGCGCTTGAGTATTAAGGGTGATATTGGGCTTCAAAGGTTTGCCCAAATGCTTTTTCAGCGATTATAAGACTACGTATTTTGATGAAAATGTACGTTATCGATTTTATTGTTTTTTCTCATGGATTCTAATGCTCTGAATTTACTGATGGTGAAAAAAACTGGTGAATTAGGAGTTTTAGGTGATTTTCTACTATATATATAATATATATATATATAATATTATATATATATATATATATATATACTATATATATATATACTATATATATATATATATATATATATATATATATTTTACTACTATATATATATATATATATAATATATATATATATATATATATATATATATATATTTTACTATATATATATATATATATATATATATATTATATATATATATTATATATATATAGTTTTTACATATGAAATGGAAAGAAATGAAAAATAGAAAACACATAATTAGGCGGACAAATAGACGGTCATCATCAGGGCAGATTGTTTTGATTTTTTTTTAAACGAGAAATACGAGAGAAACATTCGAAAATTGATTACGTCATAAACATGATCTTTTAAAAAAAAAACTCAAACGTGTTTCCTGGTTTGAAGAAATATGGAAATATTTTTAACAATTTATTTTGAAAATTTGAAAATTAGTTTTTTATTGCTTGAAGCATACAATATCAAAGCCACTACCCTGATGATGACATACTGTTTACATGACTAGTTTTATGTTTTTTATTATCATTATTATGATTTTATTTTATTTTTATATTTAAAATAGTTATATATATATTAAAATAATGTTAAATAGAATCCGGTGTGTGTTGTGTTTGAAGAGAACAGACGCAAATGGGTGTTTGTTTTCCAAGGAATTTTTACTGGGGGTAAAATAAAATATATGAGCTTTGAAAAAATAAAACCCAAGAATGTTTTGTGTTCGTTATTAAAAACTATCAATGGCACAAGACAATTTTATCTCAAGAAGATTCCAAGTTATTTCCAGACTCATATAACAAAGAAAATGACATTAAAAAAACGGTCCAGAGTACCGGACAGACAGACAGACCCAACCAGATCCATCCAAGTGATAAGTAAAAGAGTATAAGATAAATATATGATGAATATTATAATTTACACTCCTAATCCTGAAAAGTAAAAGAAAAATAAATGGATTAAAAGTTGGGGAAGCATTTTAACTAAACTGTTTGATTTGTTTGGTTTTTACAAAAGGATTTGAAATAGAATCGTTAAAGACACATTTGACCCCCGCCCCCTTTATATAGAACATCAAATACTAGCTGAAGTACTTGTTTAAAAAGAGGTAAATATTTGGATTGCAAGAAAAATGACACTGAAATGATTATATATATTTTATATTATCTGATGAAGATAATATTTTTCTGTGAAAAATTTCAGAATTTTGTAGAGTAATATTTTTTTTTAATTGAATAAATGATACTTAAGATCTATTCGGTTTCGGTTTTTTTTCTCCAGATTGTTAGTCCAAAATAAACAATAATACATGTGATTATTTTACATCTTGAAGAACTATGAACTTATTTAGTCACTTAATTAGATATGAATAATTATTTTGTGTTTGATACTTTTGTTCACATGACCATACGAATTTCTAAGTAGATACCGCCACGTCTCATATAGAGATTTACCTACAATTTAATTTCTTTTAACCGTGCCCTCAATCTTATATCTTTTCATTAGTCAAAAATAATTTGCAATATTGAAAATTTTGGTTAAATTTGATAAATTTCCTACGTGAAAATCACCTGAAAACACATAAAATCGACTTGTTTTCACTGTTTTGTGCTTGTTTAAAAAAAAACTTTTAAAAATTGCATATAAACTATTAAAACACATAAACTAACGTTCCAACTGTTGTTCCTAGAATTTTTCATCGTCTTACATGATTTCTAATAATTGACAAGTTTGAAACGTTGGGGGAAATTTTAAAACATTGAGAAATTTCATATTTGCAATTGTAATCACGTTTATTTCTATGTAAGCGCGCTAATTTTAAAATAAATCTTGTAGCAACACTTAAAACTATTAAAATAACATTGAACTTGGTATTTTTAACAAGCCTCTTATGGGTCCAATGATATCTGATAAGTAGCAAGATTGCAAATTTAGGTTAGATTTTTATTACCACCTCAGATGTACGTGGGTAATGGTTAGCAAGCTAATCTCGCAAACCCGTTACTACAGAATAGCGCTGGATGTCTCATGCTTGCGACCTTGTCTCATATCCTATCCACAGCGAAGTGATTGGGTTAATACCTACTTAATGCATTAAGAATGTTGGTAAGGTACTTGAAGTTATGTCTAATTAATCTTAACTAATACTAATTAACTAGTATTAACACAAGTTAGGGAAGAGTTATATGTCTGGGGTTAAATAAAAGCGAATAATATTAATAAATATGGGGTAGCGAGCAGGAATTACTCGATGGGTGGTGGTGGTGGGGTGGTTACAGGGGTGAGGCAGATTTGGTGAGCAGATTTAATACAACCAATTTAGTGTCCTGGCTTTGAGAAATTTGAAATCCATGTTGGATTAGAGAAGGAAGTGGAGTAAATGTAATTGGATTAAGAGTTTTTCCATCCGTATTTCCCTTTTATTGTCGCAAACTTTTTTAACTTGTATTATTTGGATTTTTCGGACTGTTGTACTCATCTTTATTGTTATATACACAACGTTTCGGCCGATATGCTATCAGGCCTCCTTCATGTGTTTCTTATCGAAGTTAGGAGCCTTCACAAATTCGCAATGTTCCCGAACCTTCTTGTCGAACTTGGAAAGCTTCACGGAACCTCGAACCGAACTCTTTATTCAATCCACCGAGGTAGACTATTCTCATCCCGTTTACCATGACAGAAAATATGTTTAACAATGTTAAGTATTGTAATTTATTATCACCATTGGCCAGGATAGAACCTGCAACCTAATGATAATTGCCATTTAGAACTGTATTAACCCAACCCTTATATCCGTTCATGTCCAACATTTTAAACTCTCTGTCTATTTCTTAGTGTCTATTCCGCTATCCATCTGTCTGCTTATCATTCTATCTATTTCATTTCATTATTTTTCTGAATCGTGGACTCATGGCGAAACGCATATAAAGGGTGAGTTATAACAGTTCCAAGTGACAATAGTTTGCAGGTTCAATCCTGGCCAAGGGAGATAATAGTTTAAAGGTAGTATCCGATCATGACCATTAACGGGTACAAGTGTTAAGCTATGTACATTTCTTAACACTTGTAATGTTGGTTGGTGTGATATTATGGCACGACAACTCTTGTTAGGTTATTTTATTCCAAACATATTTTGTTTCATTCATTCTTGATGGGTACCCGACTTTTTAAAACGCATTTTAAAAACTCGTTTTTCTCTATTTAAACCATGGATGGGACCCTAAAAGACACTACCACTCCGGGTCAGAGTGAACCCGGAAGCAATGGGGATGAAAGGGTACTCTACACTCCACAAATCCACAGAACTGGAATTCCACCACTCGATGCAGTTTAACGTCACGCCCAGGATACTAAAACCTTCAGCCACGACCTACTTGCACATATATGATCAAAAGAGTTAGAGCGTTGCCATAAGGGCAATAGGTTAAAGGCAATCATATAGGTGCTAGGGCTTAACGTGACCATCTAATTGATCGGATGGGCCTCTCCCACCGTCCGTCTGGCCTAAGTACGAGCCAAAGAGGAGTGCTTCATGTCAAGGACTGCTCAGCCACCAAGATTCCGTCGTTGAGTAGTATGGATCGTCACCCACGGCCAACAGATGGCCTCATTAGGGTTTTTTTTTTCGTTTTTTTTACGGCATATCGACCTCAGTGGGTCATTTAATGCCGATAAAGTTTTGAAATAAATCAATTCTTAAAGGATAATACAATTTTTTTATAAATACATTTTTCTATGTAACCCATAGATGGGACCCTAACAGGTACTACCACTCCGGGTCAGAGTGGACCAGGGAGCAATGGCGATAAAGGAATGCTTCACATTCCCCAAACCTCCAAAAAAGGAACCTCACCATCAGATAGAGTTTAACGTCATTCCCAGGACACTTAGACCCCCAGTTACCGCCTTCTTGCACCCATATGATAAAAAGGGGTTGAGGCTTGCCATAAGGGCAATAGGGTTGGGAAGATCATATAGGTGCTAGGGCGTGACGTGACCAGCCGTTTGATCGGAGGGGGTCTCTCCGACCGCTCGTCTAGGCCAAAATAGGGCTAAAGTGGAGTATTGCAAGTCATGAACTGCTCATCCACCCGGGGTTCTATCCTTAAGCATCACGGGTCGCCACCCACGGCCAACAGGTGACCCCATTGGGGGAGTTTTACCCCTCTTCAGAGGTGCAGTCGGTTCATTCTAACGCCCCAGCCGACAGGGCGAGCCTCATTAGAGGAATTTACTCTTCTGCAGATGTTGATGTATTCTTCACTTCCAGTTGACCAGACCCATATTTAATGGAATGAGACTAATCTAACCCAACGGACTAAAAAATGGTTCAGTTCGAAGTTACGTGATGGCTACCGATTAAGACATAAAGGCTCCAGAGTTCGACAAGAAGGCCTAGAGACAAAAATTACACGAAGAAGGCCAGAGTACACATCGGCCAAAACGTTGTGTATATCAAAATATAGATGAGGACATCAGTCCGAAAAATCTAAATAACACCAAACTATCTCATTTTCGGATTATTTGGATTATTCGGACTATTGTCCTCATAGATATTATTATCTGTACAACGTTTCGGCTGATGTGCTCTCCGGTCGTCTTCAGGTATTTATTGTCGGACTCTGGAACTTTCTCTTCTCAGACTCGGGAACCTTCTTGTCGTAATCGGGAACCGATTCTGACAAGGGAAGGCCGCAGGGCACATCGGCCGAAACGTTGTACAGATAACAATAATGATGAGGATAATAGTCCGAATAATCCAAATAATATAAATTATCAAGCATCATCTAAAAAATTCAGAGAAATACTATCAATTTCTGTTTCTTTCTATAGTTAAATGTTTTCACCTTTTTTAAATAGAGATTGTCATTTTTTTTTGTTGCTAAATATAATAACGATCATTGACGTCTCCCTAAAGCGTCCTCAAAGTTGATTATCACAGTCTCTATGTGAGTTTATTTATCTCCTCAAGATTTCCTAATAAGCAGTGTAGAGAGGGAAAACAGATCTATAAGTTTCAGAATAAAAAAATCATTTCAACTTTTTAAGCCTGTTTCCAGTCGCCCAAGACGTCTTAAAACCTCCGAGGCAATTCACTAGCATCGAGATGGTGTGTTTTATGAGTTGCACGTAAATCTAAAGAGAAAACCATTGGAGTAAATGGATCCTTAAAAGGGTTTCTGTGTATGGAAATATTTATCGTTGGCTCTGGAATAATAATGGAATTATTTAGATGGGCTTCCATTTACATTGATTTTGCGCACTTTCATTTCAATCTGATTGTAAATTCAGACAAGTGTGTAGCCAAGATGATAGCTTATTCAAAATTCACAAAATGAATCTTATCAATTAGTAGGTTTGGCACAAGGCTGTTAATTCCGGAATACAATATCAAATAGGAAACAGTGAACCTAAATGAATCATTGTAATTTATATTATAATATAAAGAAAAACACTTAAAACTGAATAATTTTTATTCTTAAAATTGTTCCTGATAATAATCACGAACACTAAGGTTTTCCATTAAGTATGGTACATAAAATATCTTTTTATGCGATTAAAAAACATTCTCCTCAGACAAAGCCAAGTCCTTATTGCAATGCCAAAAATAAATAAATAAATAATATAGAAAATAAAAAAAGAATAAAAACAACACAAAAATAAATAAATAAAATATATCTCACTGTCATTTGTTTACTTTTTTTAAAGAAATCGCACTTTCTCATATATTATCAGCTTAAATCGTGTCCGTTTAAAATATGTTGTTTTTTTGTTTATTGATTTTTAACGGCATATCAACCCGTTTGGGGTTATGTCATGCCTAACGGTTAGTGAATTCGTATGTAACAAATCTCTTATAACTTAACCAACACTAAAACATTCTAATTTTATTTGTTAAAACAATATTGACGGTTATAATTTTTCATTACCATATACACTCATGCAATGAACAACTTTTTTTAAGACCAATCTTTTAACTATAAAACAAGGATTCATTCATTA
>CM042141.1:140689829-140704829 GCA_023376005.1 Doryteuthis pealeii
TTCAGGTGTGTGATGTGTGTGTGTGTATAAATCTTTTGTGATAAACGACAGCGGAAACAGTGTGTGTGTGTGCGTATGTGTGTGTGTAAGCATGGTTACCATTGAGAAACGACTGCAGCGTCGGCCAATAAACCACCACTTAACCCATTTAAACCTGTGTTTTTTCATTTTTTTCTTAATATACTACATACCGTCGGATTCACTTGCTTTCTTCACACACACACACACACACACACATATATATATATATATATATATATTATATATATATATATATATATATCCTCCACTATATAGCCCAGTATGTTAGAAGGCCATATAATTTTTTTTCTGGAGGTGCGTGGTTTAAGGGTTAGAGACGTAGGAAATGAACTCGTCGACCCATGTTCAAACCCTGGACGAAGCTGTTTGCATTTCACATGGCACTAATACCCCTGGGAAATGTATGAACTCCATTCTCTCTCCAGCTATGGATAAATAGCAGTGCAGAATGGGTTCTTTAACCATGACAAGGTAACCAGTCTAGGAGAAAGAAAACTCTGAATTCAAACCTGTTAAACTTTTCTTAAGAAATTGACCTTGTGTCGCATCGTGCTCGTGCTGCGGGGTTGGTAAATATATATTACTTTTTTTTTCTTTTATTTCCAATTCTTCCTTTTCTTTTACAATTGTTATTAATTCTCTTTCCTTTGATTTTTCTTATTATTTGCTTTGTTTTCATTTAAATTTAATCTATTTCATTTCGTTTTACTTTCAGCCACAAGTTCATTAAAAATGCTGCTCATTTTTTCTCTCTTTCGGGTGAGACCACCAATAATTCCCGGGGGTGGTTGCCGCCAAAAAAAATATAGGAGTCATCTGACAACCTAATTAAACAAAAGTAAAAAGAGAAAGAAAGAGAGAAAAAACCCTTAGGTATTAGGGATGTGTATCGCGATCTGCCAAGTCAGTGATATTGCTGATTCAACAGAAATTAGATCTTTCAAGGATCGATCGAGAGAGAGAGAGAGAGAAGAGAGAGAGAGAGAGAGAGAGGGGGGGAGAGATCTTGTCAGATCCAGTTCGCGCGTATAGAAGGGAGAGGGGAGGGTGATGATATTTGGAAGAAAATAAAGTTTTCTTTTTTCTTTGGGTTAGATTTTTCTCTTTTTTTTCTGCCTGGAGGTGCCACTGAATTTGACTAAAAAATACATACCGTATTTGCTGACTTTTACGTCATACATTTAAATAAAATAAAAATGCATATACTAAACTGCATCCAATGCGCTAATTGTATGATTAGGAAAATACCCTACGAGCGAAGTTTAAAATAGGCAGTTGAGCTGCTAGGCTGGATGGTTAGATTTACGTCATGTCAATTTTTGTTGGGGTTATTTTATGCCGAATATGTTTTGTTTAATTAATCATTGATGTTTAATTAATCATTTTAAATGCATTTTCTATTTAAACCATAGAATGGAACCTACCTGGGACTACCACCCAGTGGACTGGAAATGGTGGTGATAAAGGGGTACTCCACATCCCCAAGAGATCGAGAATCTAAGCTTCACCATCAGATTGTTTAACGTCATACTGGACCCAGGAACACCATATTTATGGCCTTGTGCCAGACACGGAGAAACCTTAATAGGATGTAGCATGATTCTCAGACCTTACGGGAGTGGGGGAGCAAGAACAATATGAAATTTTAATTATCACCTTTGAGTCTATTCGTAGCCAGTAAGCCTGGGATTTTGATATTAAAATTTAGTTTAATCGGTTTGTCAGAAGAAAGGATGGTTGACCCGTTGACCTCTTAAATGACACGTGTAATTTGGTAAAACAGTTAGAACGTTCGAAAGGTTCCAGATATTCTAGAAAGCTCGACATCAATGAGGAAACCTTAGATTTTGAGAGAGTTGGTCTGGGGTCGTGGAGTTGATTAGTTAGACGGCCGAGTTACGGATTTTGCGACGAGTTAGTCATAAGCGGGTGACTGAAAGGCGTGTGTTACAGAAATCGACTCTCTCTCTCTCTCTCTCTCTCTCTCTCTCTCTCTCTCTCTCTCTCTCTCTCTCAATTAAGAAAATACATTGATGAAAAGCAAGAAGTACTGTCCTCATCTTTAATTATACGCCAAAGAAATTGTACGGGATCATGAATGAAAGCCATTAAACAAAGTGAACAGATACTTGACTGATGCTAAGGAGATTATATATTTGTCAACAAGTCAAATTGGCCGTAACGAAGAGCACGCGACCTGTGTAAGTTGATACTCGGTTGATACTCATCCGCTGACCGACCAAAGGACTACTGGATTCTGTGAGTGGTGTAAACAACCCAAGAAGTTTTCATACCTTATGAGAAAGACGACGGCTACGTAGCTTATACGAATTAGTGCCGCCAAAGAAAAAGGCACCACATAACATACTCCGAATTGGTACCGTGACAACAAACCCATAACGTTACAATACTAGGACATTAAGACCCTCGGAAATCTCTTTCTAGTACATATTTGATAAATAAAATGGTTGGTGGGGAGTTATTAAAAATGCACTAGGGTTAGGATAACCATATAGGTGCTAGGGCTCAAATTGATCAACTGATTGATCGGAGGGTGCCTCTCTGACCATCCGTCTAGCCTAAGTAAGAGTCACAGTGGAGTGGTGCATGTCATGGACTGCTTAGCCACCAGGGTTCCATCCTGAAGCATCAGAGGTTGCCACCTACGGCCAACAGGGGACCCGTTGGGAGAAGGTCTATGCACATACTAAACTGCATCCAACACGTTAATTTTATGTTTAGGGATTGCCCAACAACCGCAGTTAATAATAACGGCTTGGATGAGTCGTTATGAATGCTAGTCCTTCAATACCATGAAACGATGCGTTTTAAATGGCGGAAATACAGTATACGTTCTTAGTAAATAAATGATCTTTAATTTTAGGTTATGCTTACTATGTACAAGCAGAATGTGATACAAAGACAATTTCTTAAGCAGAGTTTAATAAGTTTGCATTCAGAGTTTTCTTTCCCCTAGACCGGTTGCCATACTAAGGTTAAAGAGACCAGTCTGTCCTACTATTTACCCATAGCTAGGGGAGCATAGACAGATAGATAACCTTGTAAATTAAATAAGTGTATATCCTGTTCAAACCATGCCAGTTTAGATACTACAAAAGGTGCTGGAGGACTTGAAGTGACTTGTTTTTACTCAGTCTCTAATAATAACCAATAAACGCCTTGGTGAATACAATAATGAATGGAATATAATAATATAACATCCTGTTCACTGTGAAAAGGAACCTGGACTGTCATGTGATAGCATTAGAGAAAATGCAATATCTGTTCTACTTGTTTCCAAGTGCGACAAAAGTGTAGTATCATCATTTTGAGATTTAAATTATTATGTTACCTGATAGAGAAATATGCGCATAAAAAATATAAAGTGAGTATGAAAAGGTGGAATGAAAACATCACAGAATGCTGTTAAAGAGAAAATAATTTATAATATAATCATAGCTGATATTGATCAATATTTCGATTTTACAAAAATCATCATCAGAGCTCATTTACTCCGTGGTTTTTGGGTCGGAGAAAAATGTCAAATCAGTTCAAAAACAAAAAACCTTAATTTTGCAAAAAAGAACGAAAGTTGTTACATTATTCACCAATGTGGGCATTTGCACCATATTTTTGTCGGTCATGCCGATGTGTATACCTTTTTTGTCGGTAAACTCTTCATTGTAGCGGATTTTGAGATGTTGGCAACAAGACGAATTAACTTATTCGAAAGGGGATTGGTATTTTTTAAAAAATGTGACGGTTGGAATTTAAAAGATTTTTAGAAAAGGAATTTTTATGATTAATTATTTTTTATGTTCTGTATTTCATAAATGATTAATTATTTATCATATTTTGTTTTTTATATATAAAGTAAAAAAAGTTATGGACGGAATTTGTTATTATTTTAGATAATGTGAAGCATCTAGATCTAATGTAAGGTTTTTATTTTCAAAACCGAATTCAAATCAAATAAAATGAAAAGTTCTTATTTATAAATCAAAACAATAAACCTAAATTTTTATTTTAATGGGAAGTAAATAACGGAAAAAGCTATTTGAAGGGGATTTTATGGTTTCTGACTACAAGTGCATTTAATATAAAGAGTGTATTTTTTTTAACTAGGAGGTGAGCACCTACTACCACTGTTATTGATGTGGTCTTTATTTTCTCAATTTATATTTTCTGTTTTATATTTGGAGAATTTTTCTATAGTTTCCAAGGGAAATGTTGCTTTCGACTGAGACTGATTTGTCGATGAGCAGACAAGTTCTTTATTCCTTTTCTTCTCTATCATTTTTCAGTTCGGTTGGCATTAAATTCTTTATCGTTTTGGATTGACACGTCCGATAATAAAACAGCTTCATCGTTTTCTGTTGCTATTGTTGTTATTTTATGTTCGTTTCTTGATTTTCTCTTTTTTTTAAATTAATTAATTAATTAATCAAATACAATTACCGTTTTTAAATGTATCATTCGCTTCTTTTGAATGATTTTCCATTTTTTTAAATTTCCAGCCAATTATTCAGTTTTTCTTTCCATCTCTCTCTCTCTCTCTCTCTCTCTCTCTCTCTCTCTCTCTCTCTCTCTCTCTCTCTCTCTCTCTCTCATTCTTTCCTTTTCTTTAACCCCTTCTGTCTATTTGTCTTTATTCTACCTTTTTCTTTATTTGCCTCCTCCACTTCTTTTTCATTTTTTTCTTTTCTCTCCTACTCTTTATTATTCCTATCTCTCCTACTCTTATTTCTTCCCCTCTCTCTCTACTCTTTCTTTCTTCTCTCTCTACTTTTCTTCTTCCTCTCACTCTCTCCTACTCTTTCCTCTTCCCTCTCTCTTCTCTCTCTTCCTACTCTTTTCTTCTTCCTCTCACTCTCTCCTACTCTTTCCTCTCCTCTCTCTCTCTCTCTCCTACTCTTTCTTCTTCCTCTCTCTCTCTCTCCTCTCTTTCTTCTTCCTATCTCTCTCCTTTTTTTTTTCTTCCTATTTTCTATTTTTCTTTCACTTTTTTCTCCTGTACTTTATATTCACCTAATTTTCTTTTTCATACATTATTCATTCTTCTCTTTCATCTCACTCCCCATATTTGACTTATTTTACTTTTCTGTTCTCATCCTTCTCTCTCTCTCTCTCTCTCTCTCTCTCTCTCTCTCTCTCTCTCTCTCTCTCTCTCTCTCTCTCTCTCTCTCCTCATTGTGATATGTTTTTCTACTATTCCCTTCTTCTACTTCCACTCTTTCTTATCCTTTTTCTTATTATTAAATTTATTCTAACTATACCCACTACTTCCTTCACCTCTTCTTATTTTCGCTCTTTTCGTCTCTTCCTTGACTCCCTTCTCATATTTTCTTTTGTACTGTCATTTCCCCCCCTCTCTCTCTCTCTCTCTTCTCTCTCACTCCCTCCCTCCCTCCCTGTATTTTTATTCACCTCTATTTCTTATACATTATTCCTCCTCCTCTTTCCTCTCCCATCTTCCTTTTGACTTATTTCATTTCGTCTTCTACTATTTCTCTCTTTCTCTCTATATATCATATCATTGACATCTCTTTTTTTCCACAACTCTTTCCCGTCTATCATAATTACCTTTGCGCTTATTACGACCCAAATAATAAATATACCGTCGATAATTACAAAGAGGACACTTGGTACGACGTCGTCTTCTTGAACTGACAAGCAGCCAGCGAACCTGCATTTGTCCTCAATTATATTTTATCTAATTTCTTTATTGCATTAAATACGACACGACTTTCTACGAAAACCTCACAGAAAGCAACATTTAATAAAATTATTACGGAATATTTTCTACATCCATGACTCGAATTTTCTTGAATAAATAAATAGATAAATAATAAATAAATACAAATAAAAAGCACTTGTTTATTATTCAATTCAGACGTTTTACGACGCCTTCATAATATCCCAACTGCAATGGAAACACAAATTAAAGATTAGTGTAATTTTTCCATAATAGTCCGAAATCTCATGATTTTCAACCAAATCATTTTTCTTTCGAGCAATGTTAAAACTGATCTTGCAAAATCTATGGTATTTTTTCACCATATCAACTAGAGCCAGTCCTTTAGTTAAATCCAATATTAATACTCGTTTCTTTAATTGTACGATTATTATTATTTTGCAATACCCTCTTGTTAAAAATGAGACCGTCCAAATCGTCCAGTTTACTTTAAAATCTCATGAGAACCTTACATGTTTCAACCTAAATAGGTCCTGTCACTGTATATTATTATTTGTATATTATTTTCCTAACTCTACTTCTCTTATGGCAAACCCCAATCCTTTTTATCATATGTGTGCTAGATGGGGTGGCTGAGAGTCTTGATGTCCTGGTTGATGTTGATCTCTATCTGATGGTGAAGTTCCAATTCTGGACCTCTAGGCGCGTAGAGTATCCCTTCATCCCCATTACTCCCTGGTCCATGCTGACCCGGATTGGTGGTACCTGTTAGGGTCCTACCTATGGTTTGAATAGAGGAAAGTGACTTTGAAAAAAATGTTTAAAAAATTGAATTACAAAAATTGACCACCCATCATGAATGACTAAAACAGAAAATCTTCGGCATAAAATAACCTCACAAGGGTTGACAATCCTTATCCGACGATTTCTTATTTCTTATGAGTGTCGTTACCTCAGCTAAATAATGCTCCATTGCGTTTTTATTATAAAGAGTGAAATTGAAGAATAATTACATGCTACACAGAAAGAAATAACAGAAAGAAAAAAGAGAGTAGGAAAAACAGAGAGAGAGAGAGAGAGAGAGAGAGAGAGAGAGAGAGAGAGAGAGAGAGAGAGAGAGAGAGAGACGGATGTGATAACGCTAATATGTTTCAATCATAATGAAAAGTTGAAAAAGAAAGAAAGAAAAAAGATTAAGAGAGTTAAATTAAAATTATTATACTTCTTATATATTGAACTATTTAGCGATATGTCTTAAGTAAACATATCAAACGTTGTAATTATTCAACTATTATATTGTGGTATATCCACAGGTCCAGCTAGTTATTATTTTTTCGACTATGCAAAAGTAAAATGTAGATTTTCTTATCTTGCCAGACGACCGCCTTCCCACTTAAAAATTGTACATGGCACTAACTTTTCTACCTTATTTCGCTTGAATGTAAATTCTCATATGATAACTTAAATTATGGAGACTGTCATTTTCATTACCATATTTGCTTGCGTCTGCTAATATAATTATATACAGTGTCAGAAAATGAACATTGCAGCCTGCTGAATATGTGTTTCTTTTTATTCAAGATTAAATGTGCAAATAATCTAGTTGAATTAAAGTAAACAGTCATAAAAAAAACAAGAAACAGATCAATACGTGCACAGATTGTAAAACATGAGATGTATCAACAGTGTTTGACATCGTTCTTATACTGTACACTAGTTCAAATTCGTATACTTCTTCTGTAATATTATTTTACTAGGTTGGATGGTAGGTTTAATTTTACGGCATCTGTTGTTTTGTTTTATTCCTTACTGTTTTTTTTTTTCAAACTCAAATTTTAAACAGATTTTTTCATATTTCTTTTTAGTTTGTTTAACCTATATAATCATTGGCATCAATCCGTCTACTGGAGACGATTGTTGTATATCCTTTTCTTAAATTCTTATCTCTGCTCGTATTTTTCTTCTGGCCGGCTTTGGTTCTATCTTCTAGCATCTTGACTTGGTCTGGTCTCTTCTAAGGTCTGGACTTTCTTGGGGACTTCGGTCTGGTTTTTGTTAGGGATTTCTCCTTATCAGAAGCCCTGTTTCATTGTTAGTTTTTTCGTAATAAACACAAGATTTCGATTTACTTTGATGTTACTTTATTTTCAATCCCCAACCCAGATATCTGCGCAGATCGACTTACATCCTATCAGGATCGGCTCCTACCTGCTAACTGACTAAAACTTACTTACTATCCTTAAACCGGAAGACAGGGTCTTCTATGCCTTCCGGTTCTCACGATTTATCCCCGGAAGGCAAGGTGAGAGTGAGGTCAAGCGCCGTCACTCACTCTCAAGGCCACAACTGCACTAATCGCCATTATGTTTCTATACTACCTTATATAAATATTAGGGATCTAATAATTATGTAACACGATGGCCTAGTGTACAAAAAGCATGGAACCATGTAGCCTGGGCTGGATGATATGGAGGATGAGCTGTTGCCCAATCAGAAGCCCCCCATCTCAACACTGCCAATATGATTCAAAGGAAAGGCAAAAATAAAAAAAAACAATGCAATTTGGTACCGATAATGCCGCAGGGTTGTTGGATAGCGCTGGAATTCAGCATCACATCACTCAGGACTCCAGCTCCGGATTTGATTCTCGGGATTTACTCCCTAGCCTTTCCTTGGACTGAGGTATAGCTACTAGGTAGCCGAGGTTTTATAAGATAATTTTCCTTGTTTTAGATTAATGGTCGACCAAGGCTACGTAGCACCATCTACACATTTGGGGAATTATGTGAGTAGTAAGTACCCCAACCCTACTACTATGTGGATGACCGTTTGCTCATCTGGAGCTCCTCAGCTCTTTTTATATACTGTAATCTCGTGCAAATTGGTATAGGTGTTCTGTAATGTTATTTTCCGTCAATACATTTTATATAAGTGTCAGATGTAAGTGTTCTAGTCTGCTTAAAAACCAGGCGTTGAGATGCCGATTTTCTAGTCAAGTATGCATAACAAAAATAGTTTTAAGTCTGTATTTCCTGCTACATGTCATTTGAAAGACATTTTAACTCTCTTCAAATTAGGACGTCCGAAAGCCGGGTTAGGGTGGACCAGGGAGTAATAGTGATGAAGGGGTACTCCACGCCCCGCAGATCTCTAGAATTCGAACTTTATCACTGGATGCAGTTTATCGTCATACCAGGACACTAAGACCCTCAGCTACTGCCTTCTAGTACATATATGATAAAAAGGGTTGGGCTTTTGCAATAAGAGCAATAAGGTTTGGAAAATAATACAGGTGCTAGGGTTTGACGTGACCCGCCGATTAATAGGAGCGTGCTTCTCCAACCGCCCGTCTAGCCTAAGTAAGGGCCAAAGTGGAGTATTGCATGTCATGGACTGGCCAGCCACAGGTCCATCCTTACATATCAAAGGTAGCTATCCACGACCAACAGGTTGCCTCAATAGGGGTTCTTACTTCTCTACAGAGGTGCAGTCGTTGAATTATAGAGCCCCAGCAGACAGGGCTATTTTCCGTCAATACATTTTATATGTGTCTAATGTAACTGTTCTAGGCCGCTTAACAATCAAACATTTTGATGCTGATTTTCTAAGAAAGTGAGCATAAGTAAAAAATAATTTTATGTCAGTGATTGTCTACTCCTGCTGGTATGGACCAGGGTCCAAAAGATTTATCTTCCCTTACTGCGAGGGTTTCGCCAATAGGTGACACTACTAGCTGGGTAATTAAACTCAGTCCGGGAAGCCCTTTTTATGTCTGTCTCTCTTGATTTTGGTCTAGTACCCACAAAAGATGAACAATACACGTGGTGTCTCTGTCCATTAAGTGGGGGGGGGTCCACCAGCTATCAGTAAGTGACTCATATTCTTTATAAACTCTTTCGTACTTCCAAAGGACGTTTCGTCCTATTTGTTTGTATAATGTCATGTTCAACGTGCTCAGACAATAAAGTCTGTATTTCTGTTATTTTGTACTTCTTTGTTCGGATTTGTTGATGTATATATTCACTTCAGGTTACTCTGAGCTTTTTTGCGTATTATAAGAACCACCCATCCAAATACTTATATCGGTATTTTCGTGGTACATGTCCTTTGAAGGAAGCTAACTTTCTTCAAAATAGTTCTTTTTTAATTCAAGAGACTTACTCTAGTGAGTGTTCCATTGGTCCAAGCATCTTTTGATATGGAATAGAGCTGCTCCGTCGTACTGTTGGAATGTCCCCAAGATTCTTAGATCTTACCGTTGGGGCAAACATTTTGTTTGGGAAACACTCAAAAAGTGACGTTCCCAGAGAAGTAAGCATACAGGGCAGAAGGCGAACAAACATTATAAACGACAACAACCAGATGTACGACGATGTCAAACTTCAGCCGAGATTTGTTGATACGACTTTGACGATGTTGCCAAGCTATACTTCCTCGGTGCCAAAAGTCACTTCCATCTGTACCGGATGGTCTGGCTCCACCCATTGACGCCATTTTAGTGTTATGTTAAAAGTTGTTTTTTTTTCTTTTAATTTTCCCGAAAAAATGAGACCTGAAACTTGTTATAACATTTCTCGGCTGAGGAGGAGAGTAATCAGCTACCAGAGCTGACACTTGGCGCATGCGCAATCAGTCAATCAAGTAAGTATTACACAAAACTGTTTTCGTCAAATGCCGTTGATCAAAGAGTACTCCTGTTTGTTGTATAGCCATACTTATCGTGACGTTTTTTACGTATTGTATACAGTAATATTTATCTTCTTCCATAGTTCTGAATAGAGAGTTTCATCTATTTGTCAACTTCGATCTTGCTATTTGGGCTGCTCTGAGCTTCTAAATGTTATTTTTCGCTGGGTCTATCTGAGCTAGTAGATGGCTTTTTTAAATTGATACTGGGGCATCTTGTGTTGTTGTTTGTTTTTTTTTAGTTAACGAACACAAGACTTTGCCTTGTTTAGAGCTCATATTTAATTTATAAAATAAATCCCAGATCAACAAATACGCGTTCTAGAATTTAGTTTTAACGGACACATTGCCATTGTGGCCGTTCTTTTCTGTGCCCGAATAAATTCTGACTCTCCTAAGCTCTTTTTCACGTTCGCGCTGGCAAACCAGAGGACAAGGTCAGATGCATCTCAAAATCATTTTTCCATAACTATTAGTGTTGAATTAAGCCACGCTTATTGTACCCAATTAATTGGCTAACTATTAATTATGTAACATGTTGAACTCATCTTTATCAAATTGGTACCCCGACCCGGGGTGACAGTATCTCTTAGGGTCCCATCTATGGGTTAAATAGAAAAAAGTTTTTTAAAAAGTTTAAAAACGTGTTTAAAAATAGATTTTTATAAAATAATGAGTTGAATGAAAATATTGAATACCCATCAAAAATAAATAAAACAAAACATATTCGGCATAAAATAACCCAAAAAAGGGTGGTCATGTCATAAAATCCAGCCAACCACCCGGTGAGGAACCACTGATCAATCGTACCATATCTACAATCCTACTCTTTACTACTATCATACAGTTACACTTATAAATAATAACTCTGGTCATATTAATTCTAATAATAACGATATAATTATCAACAACATAATTTTTTTTCTATTATTGATTTTGAGATTCCAATTGCTTCGAATAGCACGACACTTTCTAATTACGCAATATGGATGAAAGCGAAATTGCCAGACGCATAACATTATTCAAGTTCGCTTCGTCCCATCAGAGACAGACACATCAAAGTATATTTGCTTGATGTAGGCATATTAAACACTTCAGAATTTCTATCTCCTATTCAATTCCAAATAGAGTTCAGATGGTTTTTACAGTTTTTTTTTCAAGGAAAACGATACATTAAACCCGAAAAGAAAATTGATGAGGTAAAAATAAATGTACAATTCTAAATCGATATTAATAAGTAATAGACTCATGCGATCAACACCTTGGTTCGTTTGCATATCCACAACGTTTAAATTAAAATACTTTTTTTTAAAAGTCTGCTTCTGGAGTTGGTGTTAGCGTGTCCTGAAACTGATTTTAGAAAACCCAAGAAAAATTTAATTTACAACATGAAAATGGGTTAAATACACTTAAATTGGTGAGAAAGTTTCGAAGTATATATATATTTACCAACCCCTCCAAACGAGCAGGATGGGTCATAAGGTCAATTTATCAAGCGAAGTTTAACAGGTTTGAATTTAGACTTTTCGTTCTCCTAGACAGGTTGCCTAACCAAGGTTAAACAGCCCAGTCTGCCCTACTATTTACACAAAGCTAGGGTAGAGTAGGATTTATACCTTTCCCAAGGGTATTACGCTAAGTGAAAATGTAATTTCTACGCCTAGGATTTGAACTCTGGGCGACGTGTCTATTTCCCATGACTTTAACCATTACACCACGCACTTTCATGTTCGGCATTTACAGAGTAGAAAACTGTGAATTGTGCCTGATTATGATAACATCAAAATGATTCAGTATTGACTGTAAGTAAACAACAACAAAAACAAAAGACAACATTGCTGCGTAAGTATACAAGTTTTAATATAACGAAATATATTAAATTGGAAAGACTAATGTAATTTAATAAAAACGGATTTATAACGATTACACTTATTTTGAATATATTTTAATTGATTTCATTATGAAATCTGAAAAATAAGACAATATCAGAGATCAATAACACCAAGTAATTATTTATGAAACCCTGTTTTGTTAAAATCGGTATGCAAATTAACCACACCATATATTAGTTAAACCGTTATTTATTAGTGGTATATAAGATGCATTGCATAATTTTAAACGCACCAATAACACGTTCAGATTTATTCTATGTATTAATGATTTTGACTATAAGTTAAATACTCATTAATAAAATTATACAATTTCTGAGGGTATTGTGACGTAAGTATTGACGTAGTTTCAGTTACAGACATATATACACCGAACCCCCATTATAATAGTATTTATTCATTGGTTTACATTGTAAATATTTAATTTTCTTTTGAGAAAAGGTGTTGCATAAAATGGAAGGGCATATCAATTCATTTAAATGAAGTTAGATACTCGTACGTTTTACTAGAATTAAATAATCAATAAAATAATTATCCTTAGAAGCAATAATAAAAACCGTTTCGTTGAATATTTATAATCTTATTCAATTCAAACTGCTTCTACGACTGGTATTTGCAATACAAAGATATATGAAATACAAAAGGATATAAATAGAATATGATAATGTCTAATTTAGAATTAAAAAAATGCAAATGCTGCATTCAAGAAATGCATATACCATATATCAAATATATGTAAACAGATAAAATATGACGATGTTGTAAAAGTCATGAAAGAAAAGAAAAGAAAAATTTATTTATTGAACTACGTAATCATGGAAAACTCTCCGTAGCTGAATAAGGTCAATGTCATGTAAGGACAGCTATCCAATCATTACACGAATAGTTAATAGGATATATATATATATATATATATATATATATATATATATATATAATATATATATATATATATATATATATATATTAAAAGAGTTTATTGTTTGCTTGAAGCATTGTATGTATGTGTTTAAAAAAAGAATTAGAAGGCAATTGACAATGCAACATCCAACATTCCTTTATTTAACAACAAACGTTTGCGCCAGTGCCGTAATATAAGTACAAAAAACACACGTACCTCCAAAATCTTTGAAGATGGAATTTTATCCCGAAAATATTTAGGAAACTCGTAAATAAACATCATTTTCATCACCAATTCCATTGCATTGTCAATTGCCTTCTAATTTCTATTTTAATATATATATATATATATATATAATATATATATATATATATATATATATATGTGCTCCCCATCCCCTAGGGTTGAGCACTCTGGGGGGATCTCGCTGACGGCCGCCAACTCGAGCGTAAACGCGACGCTCTTCTATATAAGGAATGGAGCACTCTGTGACGGCCTTTACACACAAAGCGATGTGTGTATTAAAACTGTTAAAATCCCCTTCCCATTCTGTAAGTGAAGACAGTCTAATGGTTAATGTGCCGGACCCAATCGATCGGATTTCAATTCCGGCTGGAGGTAGCTTACAAAATATCTAGCCACACTGAAGAGACTTGAGAAGTCGAAACACGTGTCTGTGGATGACCCTATATATATATATATATATATATATATATATATATATATATATATATATATATATATATAAGAAGAACAAATGTAATAATACCAAAATACATCTAAAAAATACGATCGTAATCGAAAGACTGTACTAGAGCAGTAGACGTCATTTTTTTTATACACATAAAACAGACCCTTTCATTACTATCGCGAAATTGCTTTCTATTTCACAATTCTTTAAAATGTGCGAAACTTTTTAGCCACACCTTTAAACTGATATACACTCAAATACATTTATATGCACATATAGGTGGCTTCTCTGTGGTGTTGTGGCGAACAGGCTGGATTGGGATATCGCATAGAGTGAGTTCCAACTCCAGTGGGTTTACTTTGGGTCTAATCCCCATGGGAAAGTGTGAACACCAAATGCACCAGCTATTGGTTAAATAGTATCTCTATCTTTCTTCTAAAATTATTGCTTTTGGATTAAATAAAGCACGAAAGTTGATATGCGCTTAATCAAAGGTAATATCAAACCAAAATGTTAAGACGAGCTGAGGCCGGTTTCCCCACGCGGTGATCATGGGCTAGATAAAATAAAGGCTTTAAATAAAAAATGTATTGTCAATTCAATTGCAATGACCAAATCAGCTCTCAGTCAGAAGAACAACCCATAGTTAAGAAGTTAGATAGAAGTCAAACCAACTAGACACCAAGATGGTACCCGGAGGAGAAAGTAGAAGGGTCAGCAAGAAGCAAGATCTCCTCGCTAAGTAAGTCTAATATCAATCAATCAATCTCTCTCTCTCTCTCTCTCTCTCTCTCTCTCTCTCTCTCTCTCTCTCTCTCTCTCCATTAATTGACCCCCACCTGAATGTTTAATTCATTATAAAACGTTAGATTTCTTTGGATTTTGAAGAAGGCACACGTTTTGATTTCCATTGGACAGCCGAAACAGAATAAGTTTAATTTTTATATTTTTGTCAAATCAATTTTTAAAGACTGTAATATTGAAAATAGAATTTTGTTTCGTGTTTAAAAAATATTCTCAAATCAGCTATATTTTCTTCATCTTTTTTTGCTATCATGTTAAAATAAGTTCAAATATTATTAGTGTCATAAAATCT
>CM042141.1:140709829-140712329 GCA_023376005.1 Doryteuthis pealeii
AACCGAACATATATCACTATCAAGTCACAATTCCCTTAGTTGTTTACATCATATTCTCCATGATTTTATTTTAATTTAAACCTAGATTTTTATTAATTTTTTTTACATTATTAATACTCTTGGCCTTATCTACATATTAATAACATGCAATTGTATTTATATATACAACAAAATAGCGGTTTACAGTGTGAACGGGAAGGCTAATTTACATATTGGTATAAAAAATGATTTTAATAAATAAATCTGGTTTTATATTAATAAATATGAACAAGGATCTCGGGGATGAATCGCAAAGAGAAATCGATTAACAAGAAGAAATAACTGTAATTTTATTCATTACTTCCTATTTAACTAAAGAGTTAAATTATGAAAATTTAGCAATGAAAAACGCGAGTGATAGAACAGTAAGTTTCAGTTGTTATTTTTTTCGATTATACCTCGCTTTGTTTCAAATGTTTTTATCTGCATTCTTATTTAGTTTCATTAGCCTTTCTAATTTAATATAATATTTTATTACATTAAAACTTAAATATTTGCGTCCGGTGGGTGCATATATTTGCTAGTGTATATAATTATTTTTTATGAATGGGATCATATCAGTGTACAAAATGTTTCATAAAAGTGCCGAGTTTGAAGCTGTATTCACCAAGATATAAATGAAGAATGAATGGAACGTTCATTTTTTTTTTCAGAATAACCACACCATATATTAGGTGTGTCAAAAAGTACAAAAAATATCGATACTTTTTTTTTACCCACCTTGTATAATCTACAACTTGATAAATTCCATATTCATTTGCTGAATGTGCGTGATAGTTTAAATTTATCTTTCGAAAAAGCAAACGTAAATGAAACAAATATTTATGGTTTATCAATTCTGTATGAAATGTTTTTCCGATTAATGGTTTATCACAGTTAAATGAAGGGGGGCACTTATATTTATGGTTTTTCAATGTTGTATAAAATGATTGAAAACTTTTTTTCTTATATAACTTTAAAATGCGGAAAATATAGTTTGCGCACACGATAAACGTATATTAGAGAGTCGGTGGCAAATTATATAAATTTTGTTAATATTTATCCCTGTTCATTTACTTTTGGTCATTTGCCTATATCCATCCCTATCTCTCTCTCATATATATATATATATATATATATATATATATATATATATATCGCTGTTACCATTAAATCCACAAAGGAAATAAGTATAAAATCTTATTTACTTTTGGACTTTTTTTAAAACAAACTGATTAAAAGTGCTCAATGTATATATTTACCAACTCCTCCCACGATTTGCAGATGGGACACAAGGTCAATTACTTAAAAGCGGAGATCAACAGGTTTTGAATTCAGAGTTTTCCTTCTCCTGACTGTTGCCTACCAAGGTTAAAGAGCCCGGTCTGTCCTACTATTTACCATAGCTGGAGGGAGAAGTAGGGATTCATACCTTTCCCAAGGGTATTAGCGCTAAGTGAAAAACAGTTACCGTGTCCAGGATTTGAACTCGTGGACGAGTCCATTTCCATGACTTTAACCACCACCTTCCATAAAAGTGCTCAAAATACGTTTAAAATCAATATATTAATTTTCTAGTAGCGCGAATCTTATATATATATATATATATATATATATATATATATATATATATATGTGTGTATGTATGTGTGTGTGTGTGTGTGTGTGTACTTAGGTTTGCTACCGGTTCTTGCCAACACACTGAATGGGTAGCACAACTGGATAATCTAGTGGTATGAGGCGCATGGTATAATGGTTAGGGGTTAGGAAATGGACTCGTCGACCCGAGTTCAAATCCCGGACGATGCTACAGTTCACATTGTGCTCATACCCTTGGGAAATGTATGAATCCAACTACACTCCCTCCAGCTATGGTTAATACTAAGGCAGACTGGGCTCTTAAAACTTGGTTAGGCAACCAGTCTAGGAGAAGTAAACCCCTGAATTCAAACCTGTTAAACTCCGCTTGGGTGGTCACTACTAGAATAGGCTCACTCCTAATTGTGATCTATTTAAATAAAGCTGGCGGTATGTATGGACTCCCTCACCCTCCAGCTCATTCTGAATAAAGGCCATTCTGCAGAATTTATTCAAAAAAAATATATCATCTTAGGAATTGGCTATGCGAGTTCAAATCATGAAGAATGTTGTTTGTTTTAACTTAGGCAAAAATAATTTCGTAAATGGTATGAATCTAACAATTCTCCCCCAGTTATAGGTAAATAGTAGGGCAGACCGAGCTCTTTAGACTTGTCAATCGATCTAGGATAAGGAAAACTCTGAATTAAAATCAGTTGTTAAAATCAGTTGTAGACCTGTAAATGTATGGAAGCCGGCTGGTTATTCATGCCTAAGACAATCAAAATGACTATTTACACAAACTCTCTGCAAGTAGAAGATGCTGATATATATATATATATATATATAATATATATATATATATATTATATATATATATATGTTGTGTGTGTGTGTGTGTGTG
>CM042141.1:140717329-140744829 GCA_023376005.1 Doryteuthis pealeii
ATTTCTAAAAAAAAAAAAGGGAATATTTGGCTTAATTTAAATTTAAATGGACCTAATTCATTGAAGTTCAATTTACCTCACACACTATTCAATCTCTCTCTCTCTCTCTCTCTCTCTCTCTCTCTCTCTCTCTCTCTCTCCTCTCTCTCTCTCTCTCTCTCCTCTCTCTCTCTCTCTCTCCAATCACCGGAACTGACATATATAAGGAGTAGCCAATGAAAATATATAGACAGGAGAAAGTGACAGGCAGAATGTGTAGTAAGAGACGGGTGCGTTTTTGACTTAAAATTCAAATAAGGTCTAATTAGAACCAATTAAAATGGATTTTTATCAAACTTAACTCAATGCCAGAGACTAAGGATAGTGAGCCTTTGGAAACCATTATGGATTCATTCAGCTTTAGTATAAATATATATATATATATATATATATATATATATATATATATATAAGTATAGATAAAAGGATATGAAAACACGCAATGCTGTTAAAATGAAAAAATATTTTTATTCATATTCATAGCTAATATTGAACAATATTTCGATTTATAAAATCATCATCAGAGCTTGTTTTTAAACCGGACTCATCGAAAGAGAAGCAGAAAATAATTTGAATTCAAAACGAAAACAATGATGTTCCAAAAAGCGTACAAGTCATGAGATCGTTTCTTCATTAGCACACCCGCTACGCGTTTCTCGGTCAACGACATAATGCATATCTTAGTGTAAGAGTTTTTGAAAGAAGAAGACATATTTCAAATTCAAAAATAGACAAATTCTCCTTTTCAAACAGGAAGAGTTTTAACCCGTTCATGGTCAGCCTGCAACAGATTTTTTCAGAACAGAAACAGCGGATGTGCTAATGAAGAAAAGATCGCATGACTAGTACGCTTTTTGGAACATCAATGTTTTCGTTTTGAATTCAAATTATTTTCAGCTTCGCTTTAGATGAGTCCGGTTTAAAAACAAGCTCTGATGATGATTTTTATAAATCGAAATATTGTTCAATATTAGCTATGAATATGATATAAAATATTTTCATTTTAACAGCATTGTGTGTTTACATATCCTTCTATCTATACTTATACCGTCGGATTCATTTCCTTACTCTTAACTTATATATATATATATATATATATATATATATATATATATATATATGCGTGTGTGTTGTGTGTGTGTGTGGATGTCGATTGTTATATAAATCATGTTTTTGATCTCTGGATTTTGTATGCATTCTGTGAGGAAGTAAAAGTAATTTCTTTTGAAGAGATTCTCGGTTGGCCTTGTAGGATTCCTGACCCTTTTCATAGCTGATGCATAAGAGTATGTTAAAAAGACAAAGAACTGAAAATCCACCTCGAATGACAGGTAGAATTAGAACCTTGAAGAATGAGGGCCGCTTTTTAGAGAAAAGGATTTTTCATTCTGATTTTTAGTTTTCTTAGTTTATTCTACGATTTATTTTTTTATTGATCTTGTTTTTTTTTTCTTTTTTATTCTTTCATTTTCTTTTTTTGTTTCTCTTCATTTATTTTTTCTTTCCTCTGGAAGAAATGTTGCCGGTAACGCTCGGCCAGCAAAATTGTCAGGTTCGATAAAAAGAGAAAAGGGACTTTTTTTTTTCCAGAATCGGCTTCAGTTAATTTCTGTTTTTATCTTCATCGTATTTGCGAAATGGTACAGCATGCACATCGCCAGGGGTAATGCGTAGCCCACGGACCAGTATGATTACGGTGAGTTTTATTCTCACTGAGTGCCCAGTTCCTTGAACCTCATGCGAAACCAAGCTAAGTTTATGAATTGATTAAATTAGACTTTCTTGGTATGTCCAAAGGAAATATTCGTTCTGCTATACCTAATGCCTTCGATTCCATTTCTCACGAAAATAACGGTTACGCTAACCAAATCTGTATATCAATACTGGTGTTCTTTAATCATATTCCTACCGAGTCGGGCCTAGTCTTGTACTCTCTTTGTGTTAGTTTGCTGCATTCGCTTATTATATGATTAACCGTTTCGTCTCTGTCTCCACACATTCTGCACTTGCTATTGTGCTGCTTCTTATCTATTTTTTGCCTTTATATAGTTTGTTCTTATGTCATTGTCTTGTGCTGCGATTATAAGCGGTTCAGTATTATTATTTGAGACAATACAATTGCTTCCAATATTTAAAACCATTTAACTGAGTAAAGTATAATAATAACAGTTGCTTTTTTAGTTTTAGTTTTTACCGATGATTATTATCATTAGAATTTTAAGTCATATAATTGACTGCAAAACAAAAACGAACAACTGATATCAGCATTAAATAACCCAAAAAGATTGACATGCCGTTAAACCAACCAACTAATCATTGATAAGAACAACAATCCGTGAAGTAAGCGTTAAGAAACTTAATTATAATTATAATGTTCCTCTGATATCACTGGAAAGAAGTAAATAAAACAAAACTTTCTTCACACTTCGCTGATAAACGTGACGTCATTACCAAAGACAATTCATATTCCAAGATGAAATGCAAAAATGTAAGTCCTGATCATCTGGTGTTGCTTATCTGTCGATTTCTTATTTCTTATGAGTCTCGTCAAATCAGCTCAATAATGGGCCATTCCGTTTTTATGATAAAGAAAGAAAGGGAAGAAAAATTACATGCTACACAGAAAAATATAATAAAGAGTTGGGGAAAGTTAGAGAGGGGGTGTGCGTACAGTAGTGATGATGCTAATCTGCTTCAATATAGCATGATGAAGATATGAAAAGAAATAAACAAGATTGAGAGAGAGAGAGAGAGTTAAATCAAGATTATATATTTTACATATTGAACTATTTAGCAATTGCTCTTAAGTGCACATATCAAACATTGTAATAATTGAATTATCATATTGTGTTATATACACATGTCCTGCTAGTAAAGTATTATTCCCTCGATATTTCAGATATATATTGCCATCTTAAACGTCTGTTCATTAAACTTTGGTTAGTAAGCGCTGTAGTCATTAAAATTAATGTCTGTAATTAGTAGTAAGTGAAGTATTATGACTATTTCATGAGGGCATGTCTCCGTGGCATTGGCCTGCGACATCTTAGGGAGTACTAACTCCAGTGGGGTAATTGCATTCACTTTCGAACTAAATCATTTGGGGAAGGTATAAAATCCCTCATTCCCTCGTGCTACGAGTTAAATAGTAACACTACTGTTTTTCTACAAGGATGGCTTTGGCATTAAATAATAACCAACGGAGATTTATTTAACATTAACTCCTAACATCCTGTTGAGATTTTTCCAGAGCATTCTTATAAGGATATATTTAGAAAATGGCTAAAAATGACCTTTGTATCTAAAGTTACCTATTATTTCCCTTAAATCAAAGATGTCTACATATGTTTAATATTAAATTTAAACAAAGGCTATTGTTTGGGGCTGACTAGTTCAAATGAATGTGACTTCCAGCTGGATGGAATGAGGTGGTAGAGGACTTTAAGAGTTAAAAAAAAAAAAAGAAACAAAATCAGGTCTCTAGAATTTGAGCCCCACCCCTGAGAGAGAGAGGGGGGGAGAGAGAGAGAAGGGAGAGAAAGAGGGTGTTAATTAACAAATGAGAATCTCCGTAGCGTAGTAGTTAACACGTTTGAACTTCATTCACACTTTTATGTTCGCTTTCGGACTAATACCTATAGGAAAGTTATGAACACATTGATGACTTTATTTATGGGTAAAATAGAAATAATACTGTTGTTCTAGAAGGATGACTTTGGTACCCACCAAGGTTGCTATCCCATTGAAAAAAAAAAGTCAAACTTGTATTATGAATCATACTGAGTAATATCCATGTCTTTAACTTATATCATTATATGCCTTTCCCTCCCCCATGAATTCTGTTTGTTTTTTTTTTTGTTTTTTGGGGGGTTTTTTTTTTCTTCATATTTCTCTTTCACGTCCCCCCAAATAAGCTCTAGATGAGGATGTCCATCGCCGAGTAAGTAAATATTTCCTTTGCGCTTCGTATATCAGGCCACTGTGGGCGCCTCTAAGGTCAGAGAAAGAGATAACGGTATTACATTTGCTGAATAGCTGCGACACTCAGGCTCATAATAGATTCTTTTCTTTTGTTATGAAAAATCTATTTCACACTAATCCAAAGGTTATATGAAAGTATTAACGCGCAGAGAGCAACACAGCAGCGTTCGTTATTATTCACGGCATGTTTCGTAGCCGGTTGGATGCTGTAAGGACAGCCGGCAAGATACGTGACAAATGTCAATATGAATGACTCGCGAGACATTCTGTTTGTCCCTCTATGTCCTATGGGGGTTGAAGAGGGGTAAAAATGGCGGGGAAAAACGATGTACTGGTGGGAGGAGGGACATAGTCAGAAGGTGGTAATGTTGCACACCCGGGCCCGTACACGAATGGATAGAGATATATATGGCTGAATCGGAGGCATATACTTAAAAATCAACACCGGCATCGCTTGTTCAGGACTGAAGGCGTAGAAAGTTGCAGAGACACATAGAAGTTTTTCAAAGATAAAAAGAAACTGTTTTTTTCTTCTCATTCTCTGTCTCCTTCTTTCTCTTCTCTGTCGGTCTCTATTTTTTTCCACATTCTGTCTTTCTGGTTTTCTCTCCCTCTGTATTTTTTCTGTCTCTTACTCTGAGTCTCTCTCTCTCTCTATCTCTCTGTATTTTCCTATTCTGTCTCTTGCTATGAGTCTCTCCTCCCTCTCTGCCTCTGAATTTTTCTCTCTCTCTCTCTCTCTCTCTCTCTCTCTCTCTCTGTCCCTGTCTCTGTCTCTGTCTCTCTCTCTCTCTCTCTCTCTCTCTCTCTCTAGTTTTCTATTCTGTCTCTTGCTCTGAGTCTCTCTCTCTCTCTCTCTCTCTCTCTCTCTCTGTAGTTTTCCTATTCTGTATCTTGCTCTGAGTCTCTCTCTCTCTCTCTCTCTCTCTCTCTCTCTCTCTCTCTCTCTGTAGTTTCCCTATTCTGTTCTTGCTCTGAGTCTCTCTGTCTGTCTGTCTCTCTCTCTGTCTCTGTAGTTTCCTATTCTGTCTCTTGCTCTGAGTCTCCCTCTCTCTCTCTGTAGTTTTCCTATCTGTATCTTTCTCTGAGTCTCTCTCTCTCTCTCTCTCTCTCTCTCTCTCTCTCTCTCTCTCTCTCTCTCTGTAGTTTTCCTATTCTGTCTCTTGCCCTGAGTCTCTCTCTCCCCTTTCTCTGTAGTTTACCTATTCTGTCTCTTGCTCTGGATCTCTTTCCCTCTCTCTCTGAATTTTTCTATTCTGTCTCTTGCTCTGAGTCTCGCTCTCCCCCCTCTCTCTCTGTATTTTTCCTATTCTCTCTTTTGCTCTGAGCCTCTCTATCTCTCTCTGTATATTTCTAGTCTGCCTCTTGCTCGAGTCTCTCTCTCACCCTCTTTCTGTATTTTTCCTAATTTGTCTATTGCTCTGGGTCTCTTTCCCTCTCTCTGTCTATCTCTGAATTTTTCTATTTAGTCTCTTGCTCTGAGTTTCGCTCTCTCTCTCTCTCTCTCTCTCTCTCTCTCTCTCTCTCTCTCTCTCTCTCTCTCTCTCTCTGTATTTTTCCTATTTTCTCTTTTGCTCTAAGTCTCTCTCTCCCTCTCTCTGTATTTTCTAGTCTATCTCTTGCTCTGAGCCCCTCTCTCTCTCTCTCTATCTCTCTCTGTATATTTCTAGTCTGTCTCTTGCTGAGCCTCTCTCTATATATATATATTTAGTCTGTCTCTTGCTCCGAGTCTCTCTCTCTCTCTCTCTCTCTCTCTCTCTCTCTCTCTCTCTCTCTCTCTTACTTCCTATTCTGCCTCTTAAACTGAGTGTCTTTCTCTGATTCTCCCCTTTTCTGTTTTTCCCAATTCTGGTCTATTTCTCTCTGTATCTGGTCTTTTTTTTCTATTCTGTCTCTCTCTTTCTCCTATTCTTTTTTTATCTTTAACAACAAAAAGGCCTTTGCAGTTTCCAATTCAAGTGCTTAAAAACAAATCAACGACAAAACGCAAGCGGAATCGTTAAACAGGGAAACCCATAATGGTAAACAGACGCTGGAAATGGATTCATATTTGCACACGCAAAAGAAAGCTTCCGCATTCTTTATCAGTTTCTAGTAGACACTCTGGTAATCTGAAGACCGTTGAATATACGCGCCCAAATTCACCAAAGCTATCTGAATATAAAGAAGACAGCAATTCAGACGGTCTAAATGGAAGTATTTTACAGTTAAAAAAAAACAGTCAGTTATAGTACACAATGTAGACAATTACTATGTCTTTACAGCGTTATATACCCGTGTATAAGTCGAAATCTGAATGTTTATATTTAGAAAAGATAATTGATTAGTATTTCCGTGATAGGATTCAAACAAATTGGTGAACTCAAACGTACATATAAAGATATTGCATGCGTATATACACATATCTGTTTATATTCATATATTTATATATATGGAGTACAGTTTAAATAAATAGATGAAAACCTGAGTTTATCAGATATAAATTTATTTCCGTTATTTCACCTCTGCATGCCTGATTTTAGAATAGAAAATAATTATATATGTCTAGACCAAATATAATAAATAAAATAATATATATATTATTTATATTTTGCTTGAAGGCAATTATAATGCATGTATCGCATAAATTCGATAATTATAGAAAATAATCTTGACAAGTGATCCCGGCAAGGATGGCTATGCAGACTGTTTCGACTTTATTAAGTCTCTTCAGCGATGATACTAACGACTCCCTCTGAAGGAATCAAACCGGGATTTCACAGGCATAGTCAGAGACATATCCGTTCGGCCGCCGGTACATAGCGAAATTGCGAAATTAACCTTTCAAATGATACTACTACACGGCCTCTACCATAGTAGGAAGTGGACGTTTTGAGTAGTAACAAACCCGGCCGTAGCTCTTCGGCGAAGTGAATAAGATTTTTGGATGTTTGTTTGTTTATAGAAGCATTGTTGAATAAATTATTATTTTATATATTGCTATTATAATGCATGTATCGCATAAAATTCGATATTATAGAAAATAATCTTGACAAGTGAATCCCGGCAAAGGATGGCTCGCCATGCAGAACACCGTAAGACTGTTCGACTTTATTAAGTCTTTCAGCGATGAATACTAAGACTCCCCTCCGACAGGCTGAAGAGACTTAATAAAGTCGAAACAGGCTGAAGAGACTTAATAAAGTCGAAACAGTCTGTACGGTGTTCTGCACGGCGAGCCATCCTTTGCCGGGATTCACTTGTCAAAATTATTTTCTATAATTATCGAATTTTATGCGATACATGCATTATAATTGCCTTCAAGCAATTTATAAATAATAATTTATTCAACAATGCTTCTATAAACAAACAAACATCCCAAAATCTTTTATATATATATATATATATATATATATATATATGTACACGAGCAAAAGTACCCAGTCTATGACCGGACAAAAACATTCTTAGGAACACCTGAGAGTGTTCTTAAAATGATATGACATTAAAGTGTGTCTAATGGTGAAGTTCTTTGATTCAGAGTTGTAGTACCTGTTAGGGACCCATCTATGGGTTGAATAGATTAAAACATGAGTTTTCATTAGAACGAAACTTATTCGGATTTTTTTATTTTGGATGTTTAATGTTAAACCAAGCTAACAGTTTGTGTATTATAATATTAGTTTATTTTAGGAATAGTCTCTTTTTCATGTTAACATTTTTTTAATATTAATAGCATCCCGTTGTGGGGAGGGTTTGCAAATTAGACTCACATTATTACTGAATAGCGATTTTAATACTCGCTAGATGCCCTTTGCTTTCGACCTTATACCATGTCCTACCGGTGACGAACAGGTTGGGTAAAGAAAATGAGGTCCTATCATTGTGTAATGGTTAGCAAGGTAGTCTCTTAAATCAATTACTACTGAATAGTGAGTTAATACTTGCTGGATGTCACATACGTATAGAAAATTTTAAAAATTTCAGATTTCATAAAAAGGGGGTCGTAAAAATATTTCCCCTAATATATTTTAAGAAAAAACTATTTCAAACATTTTCATCAACAGATGAAGACTTTGACTATTAGTTGAGTTTTCATATAATTAAAAAAAAAAAAAAGGTAGTCATAGCTTGTTTTTGGCCACTGTAAATTTCAATTGATTTAACGGTGCAAAAAGATAAACATTGTTTTCGTTCATGATTTTCATTATTTCCGTAAGCTGTAATTATTTTATTTAATCTTCAGGAGTTGTTTTAATGTTTCTTCTTTTGAACAGCTCAAAAATGTTGAAGATAATATTAACCTTTATTCAAGTGTCATTATATTAAATATAAATCCAGTTAGCAATTTGAAAATTATAATAGTATATTTTTTTATATCCTCTTTTTTTTAATCGCTAGAATTTACGATTTTTTTTGTTTACAACATTGAGAATAATATTTTACAAAGTAACTTGTGAATGGTTTGAATGATAGTAAAACTTTTTTGTACGTAAGACAATTAAATTCAGTTTTTAAATGCTTGTTGAGTTTGAAATAAAAATGTAATATTGTAATTTCTTTCTTATTTGAGCTGTTAAACAAAAGTAACAAAGCTAATAAATATACATTAGCTTATTTGTAAGTGGATTTTATGAATATTTTTTTCCAAATTTTTTTATTTAGTTTCTCTGATTAAAAATCGATGTATTTTATTTTAAGAAATATGAAAAGTATTCTAAACAAATCATTGATAAAATATTTTCATTTAATTTTTTTTTTGTTATATGTAATTTTTTTTTTTGTATTGCAATTTCGTTTTTTTTACATTTAAAAAATACTCTTGGTTGAAAAATATGTAACAGTTCATACTAAAGTACAAAACCATTTTACTCAAAATAATGTTGGCTTTTTAGTAGAAATAGAACAACTCATATTAAGAAGGTCAAAATCGAAGTCATGGTTGTAGCAAATCAAACGATTTTCGGAAAGCATCGTATACCTGCTGCTGCTGCGCTGCTTTTGTATCAGCTTGCTGGTTATATGAACTACTTAGCTAATATAGGCAGCAGGCAAGCTACTGTTGATACAACAGTAGCAGCAGCAGCAGCTATACGATGCTTTCTTGAAAGCGTTTGATTTTTGTTTAATTAATTCATTGTATCCATTAATTAGAAAAATCAATAACCAAATTTGGTGTGTTTCTTAGTTAGAAGATTATTAAGGTGGATGCAAGATTTCGAATCTTAGTGACGTCTCAATTTGGAGTTATAAGTCGACAAGTACTTAACAAACTTTATATATATATATATATATATATATATATATATATATATATATATATATAGTGTTCGAGATAATTTGATAGTTTCATGAGGGAAAAGAAAACGTGCTTGGTAACTACAAAATTTAATTGATTATAAAGAAATTCAATAAGCACGTACATTACACTACTGTCAACAAGTTTCACTCAAAATAACCGCCATTAGCGTCGATCACAACCTCAATCCTTCTCCGGAACCTGGAGCAAGCTGATATTACAATTTCCCTGAGAAAGGTTTTAAAAAATACATTAATTATGTTCATTAATTGGGCTTTTGTTGTACTGGCACTTCGATTAGTGTATTTCCACAGCGCCACATACACTATAAACCATGGGTAGTTCAGAAGAAATCATTGGTGTAGTCGTAAAAATTCGCCGACTACCAATTTTTGACTTTTCCCAGAGGTGAAACAGGGGGCCGAATCCTGCTGTTATACATATGGCATATCATTGGCTACCCTTGTTATGCAACTCCACGTAAACATCTGATTTCAACCTGATACACTCTCTGACATCACCCTCAGAAGACACACTTTCGAAAACCATCACAGTCTGGGGTAAATTAGATTGTATGCAAGCCATCTGTTGTTCTATGTAGTGCTTTTGATCTTGGCAAAAGTTTTTCTCATCGGAAAAGAACCAGATTGTTTGTGGTTCAGAAATATGTTTCACTTTGTTCAGAAGTTTCTTCGCCTTTGTCAGACTATTTTCACGGGCCTCTTCTTGGAGCAGTAGCGAATGTCTTCATTGAGTGCCAGCTTCGTCGAAGAGGCTGAAACATTAAATTTCCGTCACAAAGCCCGAATTCCAATGCCAGGGTCCACCAACACTTTTTTTCCAGATTTTCAACAAATTCTGCTGTGTGAAAGCAATCAGAAGCGTTCTTCTAATAAAGCCTCGTAGTCTCCATTGCAATTCCCCAGTTCATGCCTGATAGTTTTTATAGTGTTCAGGGAGCATTGGGCAGCAACCATAATCTCCTTATTTTGATGGCCGGCGCAGATCATCATGATACAAGTTATTCTTTTCCACGATTCAGGTGGGTTCCAGTCATCATTCTATCGGACATCACGTATATGAATGAAAAATGGTGCGTAGTGTGCGTCAATACCTCCGACGTACGGAGAAAAATAACCAACTATACGTATGTCAAATTTATCCCGAATACCCTTTATATTTTGGTTGAACGTGACAGATATTTCCAATTTTTCCAATTGTCTGCACATATTTTTTATGTCTGGCTGGAATTGGCGAATGAATCCACCAAAGGTTCTTACATTAGTTTTTCGGCACAACTTTGTTCCATCGCCTGGTGTAGAGTAGTGAGATGTTTCCGTGTTTTTTTAAACAAACAGAATAATGTTTCTTCCACTAACCCCACCAATAAGTTAAACTAATTATCTATTACCCAAAGTTTAAAACCACCAACCTTGTCACCCGCAACAACTCATCCCCTCCCACTTAGCAGTCTTAATGAGACTAATTTGGTGTATAAATTTAAATGTCCTGTAGGAGACTGTTTCTTCAAAGTTGAAACACATACCTTGGTTACACCGCGACAACTTTATCATGCCGGTTAACAATACATTTAACTGATACAAGCTTAAACACTTAAAATCGCATTCATGTCTCCCTCTAATTACCGAAAATTCTAAATAAAACACACATATATTGTACAAAGAAAAACAAACAAAAAAAATCCTGAAATACTCAAAGCCATATACATAAAAAAAAACAATAAAAAAAATTATGATATGTTTGTTTAAAAAGAACCACCGAAACATCTCATTACTCTACACCTGACAATGACACCAAGTAGTCTCGAAAGTCCTAGTGTAAGAACCTATAATGAATTAATTCACCAATTCCACATAGACATAAAAATGGCCAAATTATTCGAAAAAATCGAAAAGAAACTCGTCGGACAGGAAATGTTTATCGCGTTCAACCAAACATGTGTAATGGAAAAATGCTGCCAAACATACTTTTTTTTTTACCTCAGAACTACAAAATTGGACTGTTTTAATTTTTTACTCTGAAATAGAAATATCGTTAAATACTCGGCAAAATTAACAGCGAATAATGATTTTAGTTTATTTCAGTATAGGACTTTGTAAGTATATAACCTCAATTCCCTTAAAATAACAACGCGGATGTAAAAAAAAGATATGAATTACCGGATTACTACGCAATTAATTTAAATCTATACAACATCAATTAATTTTTGTCGTTTAATTGTTTTTAACTTATAAATAAATTAACGTATTAAGTTATGTTTTCCTGAGAGTTTGATTTTTATTCAAAGTATTAATCCCATTCAAAAATAAGAATATATATATACATTGAACTTCATTTCATATTTTACTAACATCTGTCGAGTAGACTAGGGTAACATTTTATGCCTCTGAATTGACAATCTACCGTATATATATATATATATATATATATATATATATATATATGTGTGTGTGTTTGTTTTTTAAAAATATGTAAACTTATCAAACGTTATATAATATGTCTTAGATTATTTGAAGAGATATCCAATTATCTGTTGAATATATCTTTAAATATATGCATACATATTGGTTAGTTGGTGGGATTTTAAGTCATATCAACTCTTGTTGCGTTATCTTATGCCGAAGTCGTTTTTGTTTTATTCATTCTTGATGAAAAAAAAATTTTTAACTCATTTTTCTATTTCCCCCATAGATGGGACCTACGACTGTGAGTCAGTTAATAACTAAAGGAATTGTGACTTATGTAGTAATATAGTTTCGGTTACAGACTGATGTAATGAATATGTAAATACCTTGGTAACACCTCACTATAATCTAATTGGATAATGTCCTCTATAAATATTCGACACTGTAGTGGTACACGCGCCTAAGCTTACTCGCCTACCAACTCAGAATACCACCACGACTGCTCGGAAGACGTATGCTATTCCACGCACCAGCTACTACTGCGATAATATACCTTACTACCAACTTCATGATATATCCATTAACCCGGATATATCACAGACAAAGACACAATCTCCATTATAATAAGAGATTAATATGAGTAGGCATTTTCTCGAGTTGTGTATTATAAGCATGAGGAAGATTTGTATTCAGGTTGGTGGTCATAGTGTGGCTGGGATTAATATAAGATCGAATTGGAATGAACAGATTAGGATTTGATTGGAAAGATAGAGTCGAATGTTTCAAAGATTCAGACCAAATATCACATCGATGATTTCATTCTAATGATATATTTTCATCAGATGACATAACACAATCCAATTAATGACACGTCTATGATTGATATTTAAAGTGACAAGTTCCAAATCAATAAGCTCACTGATTATCTCTTCACATGAGACGAGATCTTAATAGACTTCGCTTAATTATATTATCATTTGTTGCTTTTGTTTCAGAGTTCATCTTTTTTTCCCGCCGTCTCGTTTCCGGGCTGTTTTATCGCGAGACTTTTGTTCGACGAAGTCTCGTTTGATGGTGAGTTTATCTGAATTATCCAGTCGATGGACTTCTCTTTGTTTGATCGTCATTTTGGCCTTGCGAGTCAAAACCTTGAGGTTATCACTCAACATAGATGTTCTTCTGGAGGCGCTCCCGTGGTGTAATGGTTACGATCTTAGGAAATGGACACGGTGACATGTTCATATTCTGATCAAGGCTGGTAGCATTTTTACTTTTGGGAAAAAAAACAAGACATGGAAACAATGCCCCACGAGAAAACAGCTGTACGGCCAACTGCCCCATATCACACAAATCATCCATATGAGGTGAATAAGACACGGTGGGCACTGCTGGAGAAGTAAGGAAGAACTCATTAGGGACAGTCTTCTATGGAAGCCATAACATGGGAACGCCAGAGTAGGCCGTCCAGCAAAGACGTACATAAACCAACTCTGCGCGGATACTGGATGCTACGCAGAGACTTCGCTTAATTATATTATCATTGTTGCTTTTATTTGAAAATAAAATCTGTTAAACTCCGATTATAATTGACCTTGTGTCATATCCTGTTGGTGTGGAGAGCTTGGTAAATACATGTAAGTTTTATTGTTGGAGACATGTGGTTTAATAGTATACTAGTAATAGGAAAATGACATATCGACGCGAGTTCAAATTTTGCATTTCACATAGCACTAATACCTTTGGGAAAGGTATGCGTCCCCCTACTCTCTAGCTATAGGTAAATAGGACAGACTGAACTATTTAGCATTGGATAGGCAACCATTCTTGGAGAATGAGAACTGAATTCAAACATGTTAAACTCTGCTTAAGAGATTTACTTTGTGTCCCATCCTCGTGCAGAGCGGTTGGTAAACTATATCTATCTATCTATCTATCTATCTATCTATCTATCTCTGTGTATGTGTGTGTGTGTGTGTGTGTGTTCGTATTTTATCTGCAGTTAAAAATATTTGTGTCTTTATCGAGACGGTATTTTTTATATGTTTTTATCTATAAGCTCCTAATTCCGAAACCCAAGTAGTCGATCCTTTGGAGCGACGTGTCAATAGTCGCATTTTCATTAAGCGAAATTCTCTGCGAGTATGGCCAACTTGAAGTTAAATATACAAGCAAATATATGCACCCTTTGAGTGCAAGTACATAAGTTTTAATATAATATATTATATTAAATAAGAAAAACTAATGAAACTAATACATTAATAATGAATATATTATTTAATATATTTATATTCATTAATAATATATATAATTAATATTAATATCATTAATATTATACTAATATATCATACTAATATATTAATAATGAATATATTATTTAATGTATTTATATTTATTATTTATTATTTATATTTTATTTATTTATATTATATATTTATTATATTTATTATTTATATTTATGATATAATATATAATAATGAATATATTATTTAATGAAACTGAATATAAATGCAGATAAAAAGATTTGAAATAGAGGGGGGGGTAATCCTAAAATAGACCAATTGGAACTTATTCTTCTATCACACCTGTCTTTCGTTACGAAATTTTCCTAATTTAACTATGTAGTTAAATTAGGAAGTAGAGTATAAAATTACAAATTTGTTCTTATTAATGGATTTCATTTAAGATGTTGCTCGTATTAATTAAGATAAAACCAAACAATAAAAATCAATAATACTAAGCGCATATATATTAAAATTCAATTTCTAATGTCTATATGCAAATTAGCATTCCCGTTCACACTGTAAACCGCTATTTTGTTGTATATATACATACAACTGCATGTTATAAGTATGTAGATAAGGCCAACAGTATTAATAATGTAAACTAATTTTATTAATAAGTGAAAGTTAAATAAAAATAAAATCATGGAGAATGTAACGTAAAGAACTAAGAGAATTGTGACTTGAGTAGTGTTATATTTTCGGTTACAGGCACACACACAATTTCCATTAGAATAGAGGGGTTTCTTAAGGATTTGAGCAGTTCATGACATGCAAATCTTCTCAATCGACGTCAAGCCCTAGCACCTATATGATAGGCAAGCCCAACCCTTTTTATCATATGAGAAGGACATAATGACGTTAAACTCTATCTGATGGTGAGGTTCCAGTTTTGGAGCACCCCTTCATCACCATTGCTCCCTGTCCACTCTGACCGGAGTGGTAGTACCTGTTAGGTCCCATCTATGGGTTAAATAGAAAAATGTATTTAATTATCCATTAAGAATTAATTTATTTCAAAACTTTATCGGCATTAAATGATCCACTGAGGTTGATATGCCGTGAATAAGATTTTTCTCAACATTTACTCGTTAGCAAACGTCTGCCACTGAAAGGTAATCTATATATTTTTTATTTCATTGAATTTCTTTCCACTCACCCCTTCGAACACGGATTTTTCAAAAAGGCCCCCCCCCGAAAAATACAGCCCGATTTGTCTCAGTTCTTAAAGTTCTCGTGCAACTTCCGGTGCACGAGAATCTCGTGGTTCTTCTCTGTGCAGAGCACAGGCGATCTTATGTCGAATTCGTCAGTAGGGGTGGTGGGCAGATTGCCTCCACTACAGACTGATACAGACTTTTACGGTGATAAGTATTTTAGATGATCGATTAAATTGTGATATCGGCTGTATTTATTTTCCTGACCTCCCACCAGGCTTGACTAACAGAGGATGTATGAAAAAGTTTGACGACCTAATTAAGAAGTCATGCTGACGTCATCTACCACAGTATTTTTTTTAAATTTTTATTGAAAGGTTAAAGATTTTCAAGTCAATTTAAGTCCCTGAAGACTGCAACGAAAATATTTTTAGTTAGTGGAAAATGCGCGTCATTTGAAAGTTCTAAAAATCAATTGGAATTTGATTTTATCTTTTTCTTTCTTGAGAAAATCACATTTAAATTTAGTTTTTTTTTTTCAAGAATCACAATTTAAAATGAGGAAAATGAGCAAGCCCCATGAGCCATCCCCTGGCTTTTGGAGTTGAATTATTTTTATTTAAGGCTATAAATTGTGTTCTAGACTAGATTAAAATAAAGATACCAAAATGTTGCACGTTTAAAACCACACCCAAGCCACACTCAAAATAGCGCCAATACTTATATAGCTAAATACTGTCAGTTTTATGTAGATTGTTGATATTCATTGTGGTGTTATATCGGAATTATTCAAGTCAGAATAAATTTTAAACCATACCTTTTTGGCAATACAAAGAAATAAAATTCTAATCAGTCTGTGTGTGTGTGTGGGGGGGGCACAGTCAAGTCTGACGCAAGGTTCCAATCGACAGTCTAAACACTCCCAACTGTATCACGCTCCAAAATCCAATATCCAAAATTATTTCTTTGTCCCGCTCGTCTCGACAACAAAATACTATTGCAGTTGTTCTCTTTCTCTCGTCTGCGAGGGTAAGACCTTTAAGTATACCTCAATCTCACCTCATCCGGGCTCCTCACTTAGAATTGTCCGTGCAGCACGTGCGACACCGTCAGTAGTGCAAGTACGCGTCAATCCTTACGACGCGACCACCTACATCCGGGCCACTCTGCTATTTCCTATTTCCCTGCTCGTCCACAGCGCTCACATTCTGAAGGACGCGGGTTCGACACTAGGTCAGTCCTGCACGCAAGCCAAAGTCTAGCCTGCTTCCTTTGAGAATACGGCAAGTCTTCACGCCCGCCACTCTCTCTGTCACACCGTGTTGCACAAGGTAGGTCTCCTCTCTCACAACAAAAATATTTCCTTTTTGGTGTACTTGCTTACTTTAGACATTGAGGCGGTAGATCATAATCATTTTTCTTCCTAAAACTAAAGTATTATGAATCTAGGAAACCATTCAATTAGTTGTTTATATTTTTAAAAAAGTTATACACAGCAACTCCTGTGACACTACCGTTGCCAAACTGCATAGGTTTCTAACCTTTTCCTTTTGACCACAGCGGCAGTGTGAAGAGGGGGGATCTGCTGCTTGGGAAACAGCACATCCTCCAAAACAACCTACCCAGGCTACGTAGTTAAAAAAAAGAATTGGACACTACGCCATCGTTTTTTTCACAGACGAAAGGATGCCAACACACCAGAATTAGTCTGACGATTGGCTTGATTTTTTCTGATGGCTGTCTAAATTCTTGCAAGAAATGTGAGTTTCAAAGATAATCTAATAGGATGTACTATTTTGTTCCCAGATGGATTGAAATAGGACCGGTTTTGCTCAGTCTATAGACCATACACCTAGGAATTGCAAGGTTCCGGTCTTTAGAGCGGTCAACTCAGCGCATGACAAGCACAGCTTGAGTAATCTGAGCTTTAATTTAAAGTATCTGAGAACTGAAGGTTAGAGTGGCGCTCCATGTCAGCCAGTATTAACGAGATTTGAAATTAAAGCATTCTCGTCCAAGATTTGAACTCAAGTCACCAATTTTGTTTATTACGTGGATAACCATTACGCTAATCTCGCCTCATGTGCAAAGAGAAATAAATATCTGTAATGAAATGGTTCAGAAGATAGATAATTAGCAGTATCACCATTGTTTGGATGATGTTAAGCCGACAAATGTGTGGAGAGATGAAGAACGACGATTTTGTGTATCCAATTTGCCAATTCGAAGGAAAGCGGCGGTTATAGTTGAAAACAGGAAGGCTCGAAGCTGATTGGCCGCTGCCTCGAAACAGCACGCCAAGAAGATGATGCTGATGTCAAGATCTTTAGAGAGTAAATGGTAACCTTTGCCAAGAGAAGCGTTTGTTTCTCTTGTAGCTTGTAGCATTGGCAAAGGATTGTATCTTTCATGCTGTTTGGAGGAAAGGGGTAACATGAGCCTTCACAAATAAATAAAATGGTTACCAGAGAATGATTTTCACTTTTGCACAACTTTCAGCCTAACTTTGGCGGATACATACATACATACATATATATATATATATATATATATATATATATATATATATATATGGGAGAAAAAAGATGAAAATTAATCCGATAGTATGTGGAAAAAGGTTGACAAATACGGGATGTAGAAAATGGATGTTTATTGTAGGTAGTGATGTCGACATTTTAATGTTTCAGTCCGTTAGACCTTCTTCAGGACGTAGGATTGTGTTATTGCTTTCAATGGTGAACATTTTCATAAGCTCTGTTCAGATACTGGATGTTGCGTGGAGGGCATGCCAGGGACAATGAGAGACAGGGATGGTTGGCAAGAGGTTGTCAAAGATATGCCGGTAGGACATAATGATAAAAACAGTATCAAGATTAAATGTAAAAACAAATACAGTTGACCCATTATTATAAGATAGTACCTCATCGTGTCAGATTAGTGCATCTTAATAGTATATATTCTTATGAAGAGAGGTAAGATTCGCCCCAAAAGGGGGGATCTTAACAGCTTATATTCTTATGAAGATGGATAAGATACCATGCCAAAAGGAAGGTCCACGAGAAACCAAAGAAACATTTATATAGATAAGTGTTACTCTTAATTCTTGTACAAGGAAAGTTTGGTTTGGTTTGTTTTACGTCATATCAACCTCAGTGGGTCATTTAATGCCGACAAAGTTTTGAAATAGATTCATTCTTAATGGATACAATTTTCATAAACTCATGTTTTTTTTTAATTTAATTCATAGATTGGACACTAACAGGCACTACCACACCGGGACAGAGTGAACCAGGGAGCAATGGTGATGAAGGGGTGCTCCACATTCTTCAAACCTCTAAAACTGGGACCTCACCATCAGATAGAGTTTAACGTTATTCCGGGACATGAAGACCCTCATTCACCGCCTTCTAGCACCCATATTATAAAAAGGGTTAGAGCTTGCCATAAAGGCAATACAAGGATAGTATCTAAATAGACTTCATTAAACATATACATACCTACACACACACACACACAGACACACACACATATATATATATATAATATATATATATATATATATATATATATATATATATAATATATAAAATTTGAAAGTAAGACTCACGATTTTATTCCAATTGATTTATATATGAAATTATACATAGTATTGATTTAATACGTCTGAGAATAAAACAGTAATATTAGAAATCAATAACACCAAGTAATTATTCATCAAAACCATTTTTGTTAAATACAGTATGCAAATTATCCACACCATATACTATGTAAACCATTATTTCTTAGTTATATATAATACACATTGCAGGATTTTAAAAGCATAAATAATATGGACTGTTTCGAAGCAAACCTAACTGAACAAGACCTTCATTGAGACATCGTTAATAGATTATATGTTAATTAATATTAAATAATAATTATTCAATAATTGAGACAATAACGTAAATAACACTTGGATTTGAGACATTGGTTGTGACGTAGTTTTGTTACAGACATATATGCATGTGATCTCCATTATAATAAGTTTATGCAACGATCGTTAATTTAAAATTTGAAAGAACAGGTGTTTACAGTATACGAGGATTTTTTTTAGCATTTTCTCTAGTTTTCCCGTGCTAAATTAGTCAACATGGATAGAAAAAAACAAAGTAAAACTAATTACATATTGATTAAATCTTTGAATGACACAGAAAAATAAAATTTAAAGAATTTAAGAAAATTCATATCCGTCAACTTAAAGTCTATAAGTTAATATGAAAAAAAAATCCTGATACAAATCGTTTAGATTCAAATTTAAGATGAGCGCACCATCATGGTGTAATGGTTACCAAGCTAGTCTCGCAGATTCATACCCAAGCTGTGGGGACAAAATAGAATAGACTAGACGCCAATTTATATACCTGAGTAAAGGGGGTATATAACATTGGTACCTAATAATTTTCCCATCTTTAATTTCAGGTAAAATCTTTAAAAATTCAATAGTTTTAGACATGTCCATGTCAAAATTTACATTTCACACCGTACATGTGGAGAACGTGTTAGGTAAAAAAGGATGTCCATTCGTGCTGTAAGGGTTAACAAGCTAGTCTCCCAGATGTATTACTAATGAATAGTTAAATCGACCCTCGCTGGATGCCCCGTACTCCAGACATTCTACTCGTGATGAACGGCTTTGGTAAGTACCATGTTTGCTTGGAAAAAAGACTTTCCGGTAAAATAAGATCTTGTGGGATTTTTCAGGATGATTTTGAAATAAGCCATCCCTTTACAAAAAGCCCTAGTTAAGAGCGGCCGAGAGACGAAAGAAATAAGTATACTTCACTAGCACACATTACGATTCAAGCACTCAACATCCCCCCCCAAATAAGCCCTAGTGTTATATTTCGGAGTGGAAATGGATATAAACCCTGTCTCATTTTTTGGGAAACACGGTACCTACATTCACATGCAAGATTTTTCGGCAGGGATCACAGGAATTAGTTGAACATCCTTTGATTTTGTTAAAGCCAAAATTGATGCAATTGTAATAGGTTTCTAACTTGGAAAATAGCGTGTAACGTATCTTACATTCATTAGCTCTGTGCGAATTCTGAATGTCGTCTTGAATGCTTTCCAAGAGCGATGGCCGATAGGGATGGATGACACGGAGGGTGAAGGGAATCCATGCTGCCACCACGCCTTGATGATGATGATGATAATAATGATGAGGACGATGATGATGATGATGAAAAAATTCGTCGCAAAAAATCACCTAAAATGTCGCCGAAAAGAACCGCAGTAATTAAATTTGAGAATCCAAAATTTCAGGAATACGGGTCCAGATTTTACCTGGAATCTTTTTAATTTGCCCACGGTGTCGGCCTGGTTCCAAAATGGTATGATATGTTCGGCTACGGATTCTAAAATGGTACGAGATGTTAGTCTTCGGCCTCTAGGAGTAAAATTGTAAAATGTGACACACTGACATAGTGACATTTGCCTTTTTTTATTAGAGTTTTATTTTCTTTAAAAGATTAAAAAATTTGCAAATTTTGAAACAAAAGAAAATACTTCAATTTCTGTAGTCAATGCCCCAAAATCATAGAAATTCAACCCTTCAATGACTGGCATTAATGTTGCCTCTACACACACACACCACGATAGCTCCTTGCCAATATTTCAAAGTTATTTATTAGAATTAACTGAAGTCATTTCAGTTTTAATAAGTTCAGGTTTTCTTTTGTTTAGATTTCTAATCAATTAGTCAATGATATAAAAAAAATCAGTTAAGCAATATTGAGTTAACAGTATATATTCTAATGTTTGTCAGTTTCATGTTGGTTTAAATATACAATATCTTTTCTGTCTGTTTACTTCAAATTAGAGAATAATGTTTTTACCTGGTGAATTTGGGTAGTTTTGTTCTCTAAGAAAAGAATCTCATCAATATACTCCCAAACAAACCCTCAACCTCAGAACATCCATCTTTAAATTAACTATAAACCAGCATTCTCCAGGTAAAATAGAGAAATGATTTGGACCTCAAACCCCCAATCCCAATTATTTGAAAATTTTGCAATATGTGTATTTCATTAAATTCCCTTAAACAGTGTGAACTCTCAATGGCTATAAAAGAGAGAGAAGTTCTATTCGTATCGTTTCTTTACAGGGTGAATCATCATCTTCTAGCTGTGAAGAGCAATTTTTAGCCCAAGTGATAAATAAGAATAAAACAAAAACAAAACAAAAGTCAAAGTAATTCTTTTTGTGAAACCCTCCACCCACCACACACCAGAAACTTGTGTTTTTATTTGTCTTTTTTGTCTCCCCCCCCCCCTTTGTTTCTTATTTACCTGAAGCTACCCGTTGATAGGACAAAAAACAAACAGGTAAAAAAAAAAAAAGATTCAACAATGTCTGACAGTTTCAAATAACAACAACGACAAGAATAAACAATATGGCGTCACTTAACCTATAATACTAAAAAATATGGCTATTACATCAAAGTTAAAAGTTTAAAAAGAAAACATTATTTTCTGTTTAAACCAACATAGTAGTCACTATTAATCGATAATTAAAATTCTCATTTCGACTAACAAACCATCGGGCATTTTAAAATCTATTGACATCTAAAAAAAGGTGGGGGCACCACTTCATTAATCTAGGAGTTATCGATATAAGAATACTCTTTTTCCTAATTTGTATGACCGTTATTATCTTGCAACGCCCTATGCTTAAAAATGTGACCGTCCAAATAGTCCAAGATGAAATGCAAATATGTAAATATCGATTATCTGGTGTCACTTAATCTTAGGAGTGTAATCATTGGTAGCAAAGCGTGTAGTTTCAGTAGATACTTTTTGTGGTAGAAAGTCTGTTGTACTCCTTGTAATCCTCCTCTGATCGCAGAAAGTTCAATTTGCAGTTGATTTCAGGACAAAGACCATCGACCTTAAATGCGTCCTATATTGTTTCCCATTAGCCAATTCTTACCGGTAATAGCTGCTGCTGATGTTGGGAAAGTTCATAAATATGAGTGGGAATCTGGCGTACATCTTATACCTAAAGGTAATCCAGCAATAAATTAATAAACCTGTATTAATATTTGGCCTGTAGTGTAGCTAGTGCAGAGTTATTATGTATGCTACCATTGAAGATATATCAAGGTTCGTTTTGTGAGTGTCAGCCAAAAGGGTTAAAGAAGATAAGACTAGTGTGAAATGAATGGCCGTTAGTAATGTTATCTGTTGTAGCATTCGCTTGGATGTTATCCCAACCGATGCGAGGCACAGTCAAAATAGGGTGGCGAAAGGAACATAAAAAAGTACGTATCGATAAATTTAGCAAATTTTATATCACCAACATTAAACAAGTAATAAAACATAACATTCCTAAAATATACAGGGTGTAACTAGAAATAAAAGTGACTTACCGCTTGGAGCTGCTGGTTTGGTCAAGGGAGGTTCTGGCGCTTGTGACTAAAACACAAGACTAGAAAAGGATTAGGTCTTATAGTTTCCTGTCGGAAGTTGCAGGGATGAGGAGGTTTACCAACGCCTATAAAATAGTCTTCCCTCCTCGTTCAGTTTTACTTTTGCTACCGCTGATCAAGCAAATTGTTACTGAAATTTATTCACGACAAGCATACTACCAGTGTGTGATGAATGCCCGCTCCTACTTATAGACTAGGCCAGAATCATGTGATCTAACTCTTGGCCAATCACTGGCAGTACTCTGAGGTTGATACTATACTTAACCGACCCTACTGGCCATAATTACGTTGACATTCATGTACAACGGACATAGGATTAAATCACTCGACCTTTACCAGTACGTAGGATAGGACTTAAACGCTTACCAAAGGATTCCATAACATAGGACTTTCTTTAAGCCCTTTTCAATTGACCAAGGATGGCATTTAAAAAACTTTACAGTTACCAGACCCCAAGCAGGAGTGGGTTGCAGAAGAAGTATTCTTCTTGCAACCCCGTCAGCCTGCTCCACCTGGGTCATCAGAGTTAACTATTTTATTTTTTTACAAAAAAGAAATAAATAACAAATGCTAGTGATGAAATTATTTTCACTCGCTCTAATGTAACGGTTATCGTCGTAAGAAATAGACCCACTAATAATAGTGTAATGTAGTGCCTTTTCTTTGACGGTACCAAACAGATATATATATATATGTAGCATACCCCTTTACCGGCACTAAATATCTATATATGTTATATACCTTCTTACGTCTTGCTCTGTCGTCTATTCTTCTGGCCGGCTTTGGTATATCTTCTAAGGTCTGGTCTTCTTGGGATCACTGCTTATCAGAAGCCCTGTGCTATTGTTAGCTTTTAGTAATAACAACAAGACTTCGATTTACGATGATGTTACTTTATTCCATAAACCCCCAGACCAGACAATGCTCGCGGATCCTTACATCTTGCTAGCTTCGCTTCTAAGTTCTAACTGTAACTGAGTTGCTTACACCTTAAACCGGAAGGGCCTTCTATCGCCTTCCTGTTCTCACGATCATCCCCAGAACGCAAGGTCAGAGTGAGGTCAAACGCTGTCACTCACTCTCAAGGCCATCAGCTGCACTAATATGATTTCTACACTATTGTCATAATCATTAGGTATCTAATGATTATGTAACAATAGTTTTATAATTTGCTTGAAGAATTATGTGTATATTTAATTTGTAGATTGATTTGGAAGGCTTATCAACATACAAAGGATATACAGGTAACGAGTATATTAATTTACCTGTAATCATCCTTTATATTGTTGATGTTTGCCTAATGTTTCGGGGTTATCATCTCATCTTCAGAAGACCTCGGATCCCATAAAGGGGTGTTCACATCTGTTCGTATTAATCCATGTTTATCTACACGGGCTCACCAAACACTCTCAGGACACATTTACACACCCACAAATCAACAACAAATCCCCGATATAAACAATGAAAAGAAAATGTATACATTTGAATTTCGCCTCAACATCATTTTAAACCTTTATAATAATAATAATAATAATAATAATAATAATAATAATATCAGCTAGTATATTAGGTCTGAGACATGTCAGCTGTTCTATATATATATTCATTTTAAATCCACAGAATATTTAATATCATTCCACAGATTATCCAACTTTAGAATATTGATTAATTAAAATATTAAAAACAAATTCAGAAACACACACGTTACTACGTTACTACTACGTTACTACGATTATTAGCGTTGTTCGGACTATTTTCCCCATCTTCATTGTTATTTGTACAACTTTTCGGCCGATATACCCTCCGGCCTTCTTCAGGTATTTCTTGTCGGACTCGGGAACCTTCTCGGACTCGGGAACCTTCTTTTCGAACTCGGGAATTTTCTTGTCGTATTCGGGAGCCATCACGGAACTTTGAACCTAACCCTTTATTTATTCCACGGGGGTATCCTGTTCTCATTCCGCTAACCATAGCTGGGGGGTAGGAGTTGTGCTAATTAATTATTTTTTTAACTGCTTTCATTCAAGATTGGAGGGTATATCGGCCGAAACGTTGTACAAATAACTATGAAGATGAGGACAATAGTCCGAACAACGCTAATAATACTAATCTTCAAGCCTCATCTCAAACATTCAGAGAAATAGTACGTTACTACTATCATGGATTAATACGGACAGTCCTGAACATTCCTCCTTAAGATGGGATATTAATCCCGAAATATTAAGAAAACATAAAAAATAGATGTAAATGAACAACATCCTCGTTAGCTTTTCTTCCTTAGCATTTTGATCAGCCTTCAAAATCAATCTACATAAATGTACTCCCATGAGGGTATCAAACTTTTTATTACTATATTAAGAATAGATACTAGAAGCTATAATTGCTTACAAATGTTCTATATATTAATGCGTTTGTTCCTTAATCTTCCGACCGTTATCATCTTGCAGCGTCCCCTGGTTAAAAATGATACCGTCCAAATCGTCCAAGCTGAAATTCAAAAATGTAAACCCTGGGTATCTGGTGTTGCTTATCCGCATAATTCTTATTTCTTATAAGCGTTTGTCATCCCAGCTAAATCATCGACCTTTCAGGTTTATTTTAAGAAAAAAGGGAGGAAAAAGAAATGCTACACATAAAAATATAATAAGAAAAAAAGAGAGTAGGATAAAGAGGGATGGGGGATAATCTGTTTCAATCGAACATAATGAAAAGGATATATATATATATATATATATATATATATATATATATATATATATATATATATATATATATAAAGTGTTGTTATGGGTCCAACGGGAGAAAAATAGATATTTTAAAAAAAAGAAGGTTTGCAAAAAGGATTATGTTTTTTTAATTTTATTAACTTACATATGAATGCAAAAAAAAATTATCAACTTACATATGAATGCGACACGTGTTTCTGATCTGTTGTCTTCTTCAAGCATTGAATTATTATTTTGGCAGAATATGTCCGATATTTGATAAGTTGTGTGTGCTTTTGTCTCTCTCTCTCTATCTCTCTCTCTCTCTCTCTCTCTCTCTCTCTCTACATATATATATATATATATATATATATATATATATAGAGAGAGAGAGAGAGAGAGAGAGAGAGAGAGAGAAATTTAAATTAAGATTATTATATTTGTACATATGGCAATAACTCTGAAGTAAACATATCAAACGTTGTAATAATTAAAGTGTCAAACTGTGGTAGATATACAGGTCCTGCTAGTTATGATTAATTTCATGAAATAATTGCTTTAAAAAAAACTGTGTTCGCCATTGAATAAACCAGCAGAATTTGACATGCTGTGAATTCAGCCAAATTACTTGACGAATGCATCTGATTCTGAGCGTTTCAAATTTAAAGCAGATATTTATCAACCATCGTACTTATTTAATATTTTTTGACTGGGTTACCAATGCAACTAAAATTTCCAGTAAACATGGAATGGCATTGCCGGCGGCTATTCACGGATGTCTGGCTACTTTATAATGCCGCTTCAATTTGGCCGCCATAAAAAAGCCTAAAGCTGGTTAATACATAAATGAACATTGCCCGGAAGGTAGTGGTTAATATGAGTCTGGGATAGAAACAGTTCAATTGAGGTCAGAGGCATAAGGGACAGCATGAGGATAGATTCTTTATCAAATATATAAGTGACTATACAGAAGAAAAAAAGCGGAAATGTTTTGTTTTACGTACTTTTTCTTATATTTTACTTATTGATTTATTTTCTCAAAAACTCTCTTAAGCATTTTGGAACGTTGAGTTGTTCATTTTCTTAGTATATGTTCCTTTGAGATTGACAATTTTTAAAAAAATTGATCTTTATGTCAAATGTTAAAATAAAAAAACAAATTAAAATGGTCCTAGCTTTAGGAAATACTAGAAGCGGCCACCCAGCATTGCCTGGGTAGAGGGAGTGGGAAAACCTGGTGTATTGATTTGTTTACTTGTGGGATTTACAAATGGACATTTTAAGCAGAATTTCAATGCTATTTCCGTGGATATTTTTATTTTCAAATACCTTCGAATGTAAATCAAATCTGTATAATTTTTACACAAAACTCAGTGACTGATGATATTTAACGTTTATATATATTTACTGTGTCGTTAATTGTTTTATGTTCGTAATTTCATTCTGACCTACATACGTACACACCAACTGCCCTTTATATATGTATAGATAGATATAATGGCTTTGAAAACTGAAAATTATCTTATTGATATTCTGAATAGTCAAAAATGTTTGTTTTATGCATTGTCTCTAGACGGAATTTTAATTAAATTTATTTTAATTTTGGATATTAATTCTGTTCAAAGAAATTACGTTATATGATGAATTATTATTCACTATGTCGTGAATGTTAGTTTCACGAAATATGTGAGAAAATGATTTTAAACAAATGTCAACAACAATCGACAAGCAAAGACGAAATTATTCTACGCATAACGGAAGTGATTTTTGTTATAGTGTACCAATATAATCGAACAACTACACGGGCACGAGTTGACAGAGTTCAATATCTCCTCTGAGCTGGTGATAACATGATACACTTAATTTAGCTAACTTAGTAACGGGGTGTTGCATTGACAAATATATCCCAGTTGAGCCGTAAGTTGGAATGGCGTGTTCTGTGATGCCTGGTAATATATATATATATATATATATATATATATATATATATATATATATGTAAATAAAATGGTCTTAAATACCAGGTTTATCGTGATTATGGACCATTTCCACTCGTGGGTATCTGAGGCCCGCCGAGTTTCGTCAGACCACGTTTTTATTTTATTCAGACTGGCAAATAACCAAATTCAGCTTACATTTGTACATTTCTCCCGCATCCAGGGCG
>CM042141.1:140749829-140762329 GCA_023376005.1 Doryteuthis pealeii
CATTAATATCTATATATTAACACTCGTGTTCCTTATTTGTACGACGGTTAGCATCTTGCAAAACACCCTGCTTAAAAATGAGAATATCTAATTCGCCCAAGATGAAATTTGAAAATGTAAATCCTGATTATCTGGCGATGCTTATCCGTCACATTCTTATTTCTTATGACTGCCACCACCTCAATTAAATAATATACACTTCTGTTTGAAAAAAGAGAAGAAAAGTTACAAGCTACATAGAAAAATATAAAAAGGTCGGGGAAAGATAGAGAGAGGTGTTGAGCTGGTGCAAGTGACATCGCTAATCTGTTTCAATGGAACATACTGAAAAGACAAAAAGATGGAAGGAATTGAAAAAAAAAAACCAATGAGAGAGAGTTAAATTAAGATTATCATTTCTCTGAATGTTTGAGATGAGGCTTGAAGATTAGTATTCCCGAGTCCGAGAAGGTTCCCGAGTCCGACAAGAAATACCTGAAGAAGGCCGGAGAGCATATCGGCCGAAACGTTGTACAAATAACAATGAAGATGGAGACAATAGTCCGAATAACGCAGATAATACTAAGATTATCATTTTTTTACATCTTGAAATATTTGGCAATAGCTCTTAAACATATCAAATGTTGTAATAATTAAATTATCATACTGAGGTATATACACAAGTCCTGCTAGTGACAATAATTGAGCCAAATACGCAATGAAAGTACTAAGAGAGCAACGTGTTGGCAGAGAAGCGCGACAAAAAGGTTGAATGGATAAGCACCATGAAAAAACGAAAACAAGGAATCGAAGAAGTCTAAGAAACAGCAGTACATTTTGAATCCTTTAGAAGATCCACATGAGTTCTGGTTCAAAAAGTCCACCTCGTTTTACGACTGACTTAGCTCAACAACTGTACAAATGCCAAACATTCTTGAATAGATGAGGAAAAGTTAAATGTACCTTGATCCAGAAAGAATTCAAAAGAAAGAAATACCTCCAAGCAAGAGCATCATCTACAACGTACCCGACAGTGAGGCGGAAAAATCTTGAACCCGATAGATAAGAGTAGAAATTTATTACACGACCGAAAGCAGTGGACCTTACCCGGAAGAACAAAGAGGATGCCACAAATAAACTAGATACATGATATATCGATCAATACATACTGAAATAATGACCCGTTGACGGGGTTTACAATACGTCGACTATATTCCCTACGAAGGTAAAATGCTCAAAAATAAACATATAGAGGTTTTGTGTGGAAGCGCGTTCTGTAATGGTTAACGTCATGGGAAATGGACTCGTCACCCCGAGTTCAAATCCTGGATGAGGTAATTGTATTTCACTTAGCGCTAATAACCTTCGGAAAGGTATGAATCCTACTCTTCTTTGAGTTATGGATAAATAGTAGGGCAGACTGGCTCTTTAACCTTGGTTAGGCAACCGGCCTGGGAGAAGGAAAACTCTGAATTCAAACCTGTTGAACTCCGCTTAAGAAATTGACCTTGTGTCACATCCTGTTCGTGTGGAGGGGTTGATAAATATAGAGAGGTTTTCAGCAAGACTTTCGGTTAGACCCTATGTTTTAATCATCTCTTCGGATTGTTTTAAATCTTTTAATCTTCAATTCAAAATCATTAACATCTTCTAAATCACATCATCTTATCTGCTTTATTATTCAGTGTTTAAATAAGTGATAATTCCTTAAAAAAACTTTTAAAATCCACCAGGGGAACTTCTAGAAGAAAATAACCTGCCAACATCGTGTATTGAGTGCATAGTGAAACTTGTGCGTGAGATATTTTAAGGGAAAGAGGCTGTACATACCCCAGTCCGCTCTCTTGATAGTCCCACAGTTGGTCCAGTGGCAGGGGAAAGTCCAAGACAACTGGGCTGCCGAGCCGCAGCAGGGGGACTGTCTCAGAGAGTACTGAGTCACTTCACGAGAGGCAAGACGCCCCGGAGGCCCCAGCGCTTGCACCCTAGCGCCAGGTTGAATTTGGGGATTTATGTGAGTAATAAGTGCCCCCATTTTACTACTATCGTGTGGATGGCAGTCGGCTCCCCTGGAGCCCATCCGCCCTTTGACAGTCCTTGTTTTAGTGATGCTGGGTGTCTACACACCCAACTCACTAGACAAGCCGAGACATGCCTGATGGGGGTGCCAGTTAGTCGCCAGCAAACCGACCATACAACAGGTAGTACTAGTTACATTGTACTAGTAGTATGTAAGAAAGAAGACCTGTCTTATCTGACCTGAGTCGATCGTATTTTAATAATCGCTGACAGACGAAACACTAACCTCTAACCTTGTAACTATATATCCGCCTAACGTTTACGACGTCTCCATTCCGTGAACTACTAAGATTAGTTGCATCGGATTGAATAATTCATCGTCAAAATCATTGTAGAAAAGTAATTATCAGCACAAAAAATTAAATTAGACATCTAAGTTGGGTTCCCCTCGGAACCTGTTCCCCTGTCCTCAGTTATTAATAAAAAGGTTAGAGCAGATCTGACCAAGTCAGGGCAAGACTTATACGCAGGTCAGCCTTTCGTTATATGACTTTCACGTGACAGCGGATGTACTGATCAACAGTCTTATCGGACCGGATATTGCTAGATGGCAACGATAATTGACCCCATAATAGTGTCAGGGTGTCGCGAAACCTGAAATTGTTTCGAAAAGAACCTTGAGTTCTAAGCACAGACTCAAAACTTATTTTTCACCCCTCTTGGTCAAAGGTTTTTTTTTTAACATAGCGCATTTAACTAATAGGGACATCTATACATATATAAAGGGAAATTGGTGTGCATCTATGTATGTATATACATATGAATGTTCGGATGAAACTACGAAAATAAAACAATATATATACATATTAAATTTGTGCAAAATTTAAAAATTTGATTTTTACTTGAAGATATCTAAAAACTAAAATATACATAGAAATAGCATTGAAATCTGCTTCTTGTTCCATGTAAACTAGTACTAACAGTTCCATGGTTGAGTTATCAGCAACTAAACTGACATCCCCATCAGGCATGCCTCGGCTTTTCCGGTGATTTGGGTGTGTGGAACCAGCATGACTTAAGAGTTGTCAAAGGGTGCGTGAGCTCCTGGGGAACCAACGGCCATCCACATTGTGGGTTGTAGGATTGGGGTATTTAATAATTGCATAAATACTCAAGTATGGTAGATGGGGCCCCTACCCTTGACTGGCAATTCATCTAGACAAGGGAAATCCTGTTATAAAACATCCGCTGCTTAGAGGCTATACTTAGGAAAGACTAGGGGTAAATCCTGCAATCAAATGCAGAGCTGGTGTCCCTAAGGTGGTTTGATTCTGAACTTCAGCGCTATCCTTCAACTCCTTGTTGTTAGAGATGTCCAATAAAATTGTTTTATTTTGAAACGTATTAAAAGTAATCCTATGAATAATTTTATATAGAAAACAGTTAAAATACAGGGTGAACCCCCCCCCCCAAAAAAAAAAAACAATTTTTTGGTCACCCTGTAAGAATAGAATAAGTGTAATCTTTTTATATGCGAAGTAATTTCGGTAGTTTTTCTAATTTCATAGGATATTAGTAGAAGGTGGATATACCACAATATGTTAATTTAATTATTACAGCCTTTGAAATGTTTACTTGAGAGCTACCCCTATATAGTTCTATACAAAAAAGTATGATAATCTTTTTTTCTTCCTTCTCCTTCTTTTGATCTTTTCATTTAGCGTTGTCCATTCCACGTGTTCACCCCCTATACCGACCCTCCCCTACTCTTTATTTCTGCTACATTTTCTGTTTACCATGTCCTTTTTCTTCCCCTTCTTTATAATAAACGAATTGATCTATTGTTTAGTTCATGTGACGACACTCATAAGAAATAAGAATTCAGCGGATAAGCAACACCAGATAAAAAGTACTATTTTTTTTAATTTCATCTTGGACGGTCTCATTTTTAACAGGAAGGGTTTTGCAAGATGATTGCGGTCTTACAATTAAGAAACACAACTATTAATACATAGATAAGAATAAAGATAAGTGTAATCTTTTCATATGCATATGTAATTTTCTCAGTCTTTCTGATTTAATATACTTTATTCCATTAGAATTTAAATACTTGCGCATATTTTTGCAAATATCTATAATAGACTTTGTTAATTGAGCACAGGTCTTTATTTAACTTTTGAAATTGAAAAGTAAAAAAATGATGTAGTTTGAATATATTTTGATTACATCTCAAATTTCCGAATCTGTAGATCACAGCGCTGTTGTATGAAAGCTTATTACACGCTGTTCGACTCACTGTTCCACGCAGCATGAGGATATTTATAATTAAAATGATTTCGATATTCAGAATTTGGTTTTGGAAATGTCAAATGTTTTTGTCATATGTCATCAGATGATCTTGGAATGCATGATTTTCGTTGCCCTAAACTCAAGTCAGAAAATACCTCTAGAACCACTGAGTCGCATTTAGAGCACCCGAAATAATGAACGGTCAGTCTAATCTTTATTCAATCTGGTGGGAAGAATTATTGAATTCTTTGATAATCCTTCAAATTTTCCACCCAGCCAGTAGAACAAACTCGAAGCACGAACACAGTCTAATTCATATCAACCAGAAAAGTTAAGAAACATCTCGGTATATAATTCGCTCCATTTTATAGCTGTAGGATTCAAAGTTAACAATTGAACAACAGCTCCGACACGTTGTGAGACAAAACAATTAATAGGCGTACAGCACATGGTAACGATAACATACATAAAGTACATAGATACATATTATACAGATAAGATATAAGAGTAGAGATAAAAGGACACATTCATGAATGGTAAATACAAGATACAATATTTAGGTAAAAACGAGATACCCAAATGTACATAAAATATAAATGTTACAGACGGGGAACTAAAGGATAGTCCAAGCTGTATAAAAGACTTACAGTAATGTAAGGGGGGCCAAAGCCCCAACGATAAGGGGGTAGACATAAGTCTAACCCATGTGCTCGTTCAGAGGTAGTAAGGAAAAAAGCTGGAAGCATTTGAATCAGCCGCTTATATACCAGAGGTCCCCTGGTGGCCACAAACGGCAACACAGCGGAAGATAACTCTTCCAGGCCAAGGGAAGATAATATGCATTTTACTTGAAGATATCTAAAAACTAAAATATACATAGAAATAGCATTGAAATTCTACTTAAAAATGACCAGCATTTGTAAATCTTAAAAGTAAAATCAATACACAATTCTTTGTCCCCTCCCTCTACACAGTCGACGCTGTGTAGCCACTTCTAGTCCAATTATACATTTAAAAAGTATAAAAACAAAGTATAAAAATGTATAAACAAGCACAAAAAGTGTGATAAATGTAATATCAAGACTGAATCATTAATAAATTTTAAAATTTATCTTCTAACATCTACAGAAAAGTAATTATATCTGAACCTCTAGACGAATGTTCCGACCTCTCGATAAATCAGTGACAACTTGGGAAATAATTATAAATACAATCTCGGTGATAAATAAAAATGAAGAGAATAAAAAAAAACATAAACGTATTCAAAAATAAAACACATGACATACAGAATATGATAAAAATATCGAGACATGATTATATATATTTTTGGTAATATAGGAAGTATTAGAAATTTGAAGATAACAAAAAACAGAAAAAAAAAAGTTCTAGTAAATGAACGTTGTTTTCACCTTAGTATTTTTTCCAATATTTCGGGTGGCTCACACTCTTTATCAAGGCTTTGTGTGGACAACTGGGTGTAATTCAAAAGGAAAATAATAAAAAATTGAAATTGATTTGAGCACTTACTCGATTGTTCGAAATCTTGACTTAGTATCGTAAAAGTCATGCACAATATAATATATATATATATATATATATATATATATATATATATATATATATATATATATATATATATATATATAGTTAAGTTTTCGCGTGTGCTTCTAATTAGTTGGTCAAAATATATTTAAAAAAAGTATGTTTAAGAAATATTTTACTGGAATCTTACGAATAATAGGACCGATATAAATAAAATATATTAAAAGATTGTAAATTGAAAATTCAAATAAAATAAGATTAACGGGTTTTCTTATCTACCTCTTTTAAATTCTGTTTAGAAATTATTTGAATATATCTAATTTTGTCTGTTGAGTTTCCGATTTTAGATGGGATTTAAGTTATATTCAAATTAGAGATAAAAATCATCTGAAAAGTTTAATAACTTTTAGAATAATAAAATATAATAAATTATTATTAATTATTACTCCAAAAGTTTAGGTTCTATATTTAAATTGATACTAATAAGTTATTAAAGAAACATAGTTAATATTATACACAAATTTTAATTATATAAAATAATTATTAATCATGTAAAATATAATTAAATGAAATAAGTAACAAATACGAGGTAATGCATATATTGACATTAGTAATAATACTACGAATCGTAATTCTAGTTTATTTGAATTTTCCAAGCTTATATATATATATATATATATATATATATATATATATATATATATATATATATATATATATATATATATATTTGTCCGATGCTTCGTAAAATTCCATATATATATATATATATATATATATATATATATATATATATATATATATATATATGAATTGATAAGAGAATGTCTGTCACCTGGTCTGTTCTTTTGTAAAATGTTCGTGCGCGCATCTATTTGTAATTGGAAATTCAGAGAAATCCACATCAAATCTTTTTTAAAAGATGGGTTTAAAAATGTTTTACATTTCCTTTCCAATAAATTACTGAGTTTCAAACTCACTAGTTATGATCTGCCGAAACGTTGTACAAATAACAAAGAAGATGTGGACAATAGTCCGAACAACGCAGATGATACTAATCTTCAAGCCTCATCTAAAACATTCAGAGAAATAGTTTTATTTCTATCACCAGATTTTTCTCATGTGTTTTATTGCTTTGTAAATACTTGATAGCATGGTACACCTAAATGCCGTTTACCCTTGGAGAGTATTTATGACGGTAACAAAATCTACATTACAGCCAACGTCACAATCCTGTTAGTTATTTACATTAAATTTCCAAGGATTATTAAATATTAATTAGCATCTTATTTATTATCACACTCTATTAAAGTCTAACTGAATTAGATTTGACTCAGAATACCCTATGTTATTGAGGCATTTAAAAACCTGCAATCTATCTTATATTTCTCAAGAAAATAAAGATTAACTGGTATATATAATGTGCATACTGGTTTTAACAAATAATTACTTTGTTGATTTCAAAAATATTCTTTATTCTCTAACCTATCAAAATCAATCATATGTGTAAATTTTATATAGAAATCAATTAAAATACGTAATTTCCTTTATATACATTCTATTTAGTTTCTGTACTTCTTAATTTGCCTTTATTCAAATCACTGCCATATTTTTATACTTATTCTTCATTCTTTTCACTCTTTAAATATCTATCACTTTCCTTAAACGTTTTCCCACATTCTTAACCTTCATTCTTAACCTTCATACTTCTCTACTTATTTATCATTTATTTTACACTTTCTCTTTAGTTTTTTTCTTTCTCTTTATAAATATATTTATATTTATTTTGTTTATCTTGGTTTTTTTCTTTTTTTCTTTCCTGTTTTAAAATTTTTCGAGTTTATTATTTCTTGTAAATTTATTTTTATTTTATAAATTTTTAAATTTCATGTTTTTTATAAATTTATTTTTATTTTGTTTTTTGTTTTTTGTTATGTTTACCCCTTTTTCTCTTTTTTCGTCTCCTCTTCTTTCCACTTTCATTCTTGCGTGTTATTTTTTTTTATTTTATAAACTTTCAAATTTCATTTTTTATTTTTTTTTAATTTATTTTTTTATTTTTTATTTTTTTAAATATCTTTTTTTATTCTTTCTTCTTTCTTTCCTCCCCTCTTTTTCACTTTTTAGTTTATATATTTACTTATTTTTTTAACCGTTTATTCAAATCTCCACCAAATTTTTGTCTATTCTTCATATTTCCTTCCTTCTTTAAGTTTTTTTTATCGCTTTCACTAAGCGAGTTCTCTCATTCTTACCCTTCATTTTTCTCTCATTCTGAATTATTTTATTTTTCCTCTTTTTCATTTTAGTTATTTTTTCGTGTTATTTTTAATTTTTATCCCTTTTTTTAAATATATTTCTTTCTATCAACAGAAAGGCAAATTTTTATTGAAATTCCTAACGCTAATTTTTGACATTTTTCCTTTCTAATTTTATTGCATATATTTTTCCTACGCTTTACAAAACGCGCTTCGTCTTAAATCTCCAACAAAATTCCTCTGTCGATGTGAATGGCAAATATGGCTGAATCAAACTCTTTTTCAATGGGAAGCCATTGTTGACACGGCCTTAGAGATTTGTGTTTTCTATTTGTGTGCCAACAAATTCTAATGACGTTGTTGATGCAAAAGACCAATTGAGAAAATTGACTGCGCTTTGCTTCAGTATGCATGCGCGTCTCTCAAGAGGACGCTGGTGTTAAGTGAAGAAAATCAAATATAAAGAAGAAAAAAAATACAAATAAACAAAACAATGATGACGTGAAAAAGAAAAACTTTCTAAAAAAAATCATCATGAAATATAATCAAACTTTAGAAAACATATTTTTTATTTCTAATTCATGAAAACTGCGAAACGGAATTTTGAAAGAAATTAAATATGTCTGAAAAAATAAGTATACATCTTGCGTACAGAAACATACAAAAAAAAAAAAAAAAACAGGAAAAATGTAGAAAGGAATTTAAGAATATGGAAAAAAAAAAAAGAAAATATTATTCATACAAAAACTATAAAATATCAGCTATCGGCTATATTACTGAATTGATGAGGAATTAATTAATACAATTAAAGGGGGATATAGATAAAATATATTGAATGTACAAGATCATCAATGATAATAATAATAATAATAATAACTCGTACCAATTATAATTGGTGCCTTTGGAACGGTCCCCAAGGGTTTGGAAAAGAGCCTAGGTGAATTGGAGATTAGAGGGAAAACGAGGCCATCTAAACTACGGCATGTTTAAGATCGGCTAGAATACTCAGACCTAATGGACCTGAGAAGACTTGCTGTCACTCAGCATCCAGCGAATGTGTGAAAAACTCTAATGAGACTGTCAAATTTCTTCAAGATGCAAATGCAAAAAGTAAATCTAGATAATTTGGTGTCGCTTAATCTCAGATTTCATATTAGTCTCCTTTTATTTCACCCAATTTTAAATATGAAACCTTCCAAATGCTCTTGCCCAACATAAAATTAAAATGATTTGAAAAAAAAATATTTAAAATGTTTGTTTTATTTATAATATTGAAATTTTAAGTTAGTGAATATATTTTGCTAATTTTGATCTTATGTCATCCCCGCCTCCTGACTTAATTTACGATATGTTTTAGCGAGCAAGCGTCAAGAGGATTTCCGTCCCAACTTAGAAATTTTCAGAGTCGTATTTTTGTCACTTGTTTGTCGGCAAATTAATATAGATATTTTAAACACGCCCCGCCACCCGATTTTTAAAGGCAAATCAATGTAAATAATCCACCCCTCCTTTTAAGAAAAAGAGTAATGATTAAGTTTTTTACATATGGAACTATTGCAATAACTCTTAAACATATCAAACATGATAATAAAATTATCGTACTGTGGCATATACACAGGTCATGTTAGTAGCAGTAGTAGTAAAAGTAATAGTAATAGTAATAGTAATAATAATGATAATAATTATAATAACAGGTTAAATGCAATAGAATAGCATGTGTAGAATGTGTGGAGACAGACAAAACAGTTAATCATATACTAATCAATGCAGCAAACAGAAATTCCCTTTAGAAATAAATAAAACAGTGAAATACCGTAAGACATATTAGAGAAATAAAATATTATGTGATAAGAAATATGGAATAGATGGAATGAAAAAGATAAAGACGATGAAAATGAATAGAGAAAAAAAAAAAAAATAATGAAGATTTAAAAAGAAAAAGAAAGAAGATTTACATAAAAGAAAGGTAAGCATGAGCGAAATTATTTACAGTGAAATGATTTAATGGATGAAACAAGACCAAAACACAAAGTTTGCATATTTACGAATCCCATATTTATTTTCTATCAGACATCATTTGTTATTGATGTTTTTTATTAGTAGAGCCACAATTACCTATGTAGTTGTCATTAGGTAAGCTTATTTTAGTTTCCGCCTATCGGCTGGGGTGTTAGAATGCACAGACTGCACCTCTGCAGAGGGGTAAGACTCCCCTAATGGGGCCACCTGTTGGCCGTGGGTGGCGACCCGTGATGCTTAAGGATAGAGCCCAGGTGGATGAGCAGTTCATGACATGCAATACTCCACTTTGGCCCTATCTTGGGCTAGACGGGCGGTCGGAGAGTCCCCCCTGATCAATCGGCTGGTCACGTCAAGTCCTAGCACCTATATGATTTTCCCAACCCTATTGCCCTTATGGCAAGCCCCAACCCCTTTTTATCATATGGTGCTAGAATGCGGTGGCTGCGGGTCTACATGTCCTGGGAATGATGTTAAACTATATCTGATGGTGAGGTTCCTGTTTCGCAGGTTTGGGAATGTGGAGCACCCCTTAATCACCATTGCTCCCAGATCCACTCCGGCCCGGAGTGGTAGTACCTGTTAGGGTCCCATCTATGGGTTAAATAGAAACATGTATTTATAAAAAATTGTATTATCCATTAAGAATTGATTTATTTCAAAACTTTATCGGTATTAAATGACCAACTGAGGTTGATATGCCGTAAAACAAAACAAACAATCAATTATTTTAGTTTGTACAAAACCCTATGGTGGATGGTTGTATGATTGTTTAATATATATATATATATGTGAGGTCACCAGTTTAAAGTTGAACTTCATGAAATATTATTCAAAACATGAAAGACACCAAAAGAACATTCAATAACGTAGGCACATGGCATAAAGAACAAACTCAATTTAAAAACAAATAAATTGTATTGAGAAAAGGTTTACAAAAAGGTAATGCAGAATACCGAGCAAAGTTCTTTCATCAGTCTTTTGTAGAAAAATGTAATTTTTGTAAAGTTCATTATAACATGTAAGAAAAAGATGTTATAAGTTTTGAAGTGAGAAAGAAAAGGGTAAGACGTAATAAGTCACTAAACAGTCAGGCGTAAATAAATTGCTGATCTCGTATTTGCTGATTATAGAAATAGAGAGATATATATGTTCATACCTTCTTATAAGTGAATGTGATTTTATCTTACAATGTAATGACGAGGAGTCGTTTAGACAAATAAATTATTTCTGATTGGGGTCTGAAAAATCCGTTATTTATAAGACAAATTAGGCTCCAAATTGGGTCTTTTTGGTAGATTTCTTTTTTGGGCGCGAACGTCTCTGATTGGTTGAAAATGTACAAATTTTATTTCAATTTTTTTTTTTTACTAGGCTGCGCGATCCCCTTGCGCAGACTATTAAATTTCGTCACTTGACTTTTATTCGTCGTAGTAGGAACTTCCGGTCCATCACAACCCTAATGAAACCGTATCTATATATTAATACGCTTGTTGGAAAATATTCTGTTCGTTATCATCTTGCAACATCCTTTGTTTTCCGAGTCGTGTTTTTCTCAATTTTTGACGGCAAAACAATGTTGATATTTTAAATGCCCCACTCCAGTTTTTAAATCTGCAAATCAATGTAAATATTTTACATTCCCATTTTAAGAGAGTTAAATCAAGATTATTGTACTTTTTACATATTGAACTATTACCTCTTATCAAACGTTGTAATAAATAATTCATCACAGTGGTGTATCCGCAGGTCCTGCTAGTATAGAATAACGTACTCAAGTTTGGACTCTAGTGTCTAGAAATGGAAATAGGAGTGTATTAGTGAGATCGAAGAGCATATTAAACATTACAGAAATTGGGATGAACTACTTTACTAGAAAAAAGAATGAAAAGTTATCTTTTGATAATAGAGTTGTACTAGCAGGACCTGTGGATATACCAGAATATGATAATTTTATTATTACATTTTCTGTTTACTTAAAAGCTATTGCAAGTACTTCAGTCTGTAAACGTATAATAATCTTTATTATTATATTCTTTTTGCTTTCGTTCCTTCTTTTCAATATGCTTGATTTAAAAGAAGAAAAGATTAAGGTTATCACTTCGCGATCACGTCTCTATCTTTCTCTACTTTCTTTCTTCAAGATTATGGTTTTGAAATATTGAACTATTTTGTTTATATATATATATATATATATATATATATATATATATATATATATATATATATATATATATATATATATATATATATATATATATATATATATATATATATATATATATATATATATATATATATATATATATATATATATATATATATATATATATATATATATATATATATATATATATATATATATATTATATTATATATATATATATATATATA
>CM042141.1:140764829-140797329 GCA_023376005.1 Doryteuthis pealeii
CTGGGGTTGAAAAGCGATGAACTGTCAGTAAGCAAGTGCTTTTGATTCCATGTCCACTCCAATTAATTTGATATAAATGCTCCATTCATGATAGTTAACACTGTTTATTATAAATACCACAGCCATATTTCTTTATAATATATATATATATATATATATATATATATATATATATATATATATATATATATTAATGTACACGGATAAGCACATCATCACACACAATCAGGCTGTCATAAAATGTTGCAAGTATCCATGTCATTCCATACCACGGAAATCCGTGACAATTTCCCGTTTATCCAGTATCTGAGATCAATGGATCGGACGTCGACACTGACATACCCGTGCCTATACAGGAGAACATCGCTATGAGTTCGTCTTTGATTTTTCAACATGCCTTGTTCATCTCACTTGGATAGTTTGTGTGATAGAAGGCATGTAGCCTTACAGTTATTTTCTTGTGTGGTGTTGGTTCCTGAGTTTGTTTAAGGTCGATTAATTTTTCGTGTGCTACTGCAGATCTAGTAATCGGCTACTTATTTTAAAACATTAGTAAAGTTTCATAATGATCAATCTGTGTAGACACCAACTGGTTATACACAGGCTGACAGAAATTGCTATTTATGTGGTTGATTTGATTAAGCAATCACCAAATATAGCATAAGGATTGACTTAATATTGATTAGATTAAATATCATTTTTCTCTCAGTACAGTTCTATAGATGAAATTTATTTTTACCTTTTTTAAACAAAGTTTAGATTATTTCATCTTAGAAAAGAGAGGAAAAATTCCTAAATTTGAATCATTTTTTTGAATTAGGGTGTTAATTTACATTGAAAAAAATATATACAAGGTTTCAAAAAGTACCGATAATTTTTGAACTTTTGACACCTTGTATTCTGAAAAAAAATAATGTTCCCTTCATAGTTCATTTCTATCTTGGTAAATACAGCTCTAAACTTCGTACATTTATGACAAGACTTGTATTCTGAAAATAAAAACAATAAATGAAATATTATTTTTTCAGAATACAAGGTTAGTCAAAAAGTAACGAAATTCTCGATACTATTTTTACACACTTTGGACTGTGTATATTATTACATATTTTAACTAAATCTCACGTATGTCTTTGTGTATTTTCATATGGATGTTTGAAGAGTACACTTAATACATGTTCATACAAATTTGAAAAAATCTTTGTCACTTTTAAAAATGGAAATTCTAAAATTGTTTCTCTTAGCTTCTATTATCTGCATATTCTATATTTTTCTTGTCTATAAACCAAATTAGTGTATAATGTCGTAATCTTTTAAGTCAATCTGCCTACCTTAAAAAATCGTGGCTTTACCATTAAGATCATATTCTCAAGCGAAATAAACCAATATCAATTTTCAAATCTGTCATATTACAACCGGCAGTAGATCCAATGAAAAATAAAGGTTTCATTTTTTTTAAAAAGCCAACATGCAGAGAATATCCCGTAAAACTATTACAAATGCATACTATCCAGATGATCTAGTACTACTTACAAATACAGTTGACCAAGCCGAATCTCTGCTGTGTAGCCATTATCAATAAGAGTCATTGGCATCTACGTGATCTCGAATAACACTACCATAGACAGATATGCACAGAATTATATAATGTGGAACATACTTTAAGATTTGATATAAATACATACACTCAACAATTATTCACATATGAACGCACCAAAATACCTCTGATGTATATTTACACCAGAAAGCGAGAAAGGTAGTTAGACAGGCTGATTCTTCATTCTATCTACGTTGTATATTGATGAACAAATATAATTACAGTATGTGTGTGTTTTTATTGCTATATATATATATATATATATATATATATATATATATATATATATATATATATACTCACGCTTATATGTCTGTGTGTGTAAAAAGCGAGAGAGGCAGACATGGGCTGCTTCTTCATTATATTGACGAACTAACATAATTAGTGTATATATGTGTATATGTGTGCATATATATATATATATATATATATATATATATATATATATATGTGTGTGTGTGTGTGTGTGTCTGTGTGTCTGTGTCTGTGTCTGTGTGTGTCTGTGTGTGTGTGTTACAATTGAATATAAATACATACTGTAAACTTCACATATGCATCCATAAAGTATATATATATATATATATATATATATATATATATATATATATATATATATATATATATATATATATATATATAAAGAGGCAGTCAACCAAGCAGCTTCCTTATATTTACGTTGTATAATTTGTGTATATATGTATGTCTGTGTTTGTGCCTGTATATATATATATATATATATATATATATATATATATATATATATATGGTGTGTGGTGTGTATATACACGCGAACAAGTGTAGTTGAGTAGACACACTCTGGTAATTATCTCTCATCATTTCGTGGTTCCCTCCATTAGAATCTCTGTCATTTCAGCGCCTTGCCATCTAATGGCTGCGTGTGGTCCGTACCAGAATCAGGTGAATAGATTTGACAGCTCGGCAGAATTCAATCTACCTTTTTTATACTCTTCTTTTCTTTTTTCTTTTCTTTTTTTTAGCTACCGATTATTTTGCTATTTCTAGCTGGCGTCTAATAAGACAAACGAAAGTTGAATATATGCCACTATAGGTATTGTGCCAAATGAGAAATGACGGCCTCAACGTTCATCAAGGTGCCAAAAAAGATTACTACCTTTCAAATGGATGTAACACCAAGAATGGTTATCTGTCTAGCTATCTTGCTATTTCAGTCACTCTAGAGTATGTCTACCATTAAGATGGCTTTATATATATATATTAAGCCATATTAATGATAACCTATATATATATATATATATATATATATATATATATATATATATATATATATATATATGGGTAACTCCATGTCAAATCATGCAGGCCATGTCAACCACCCCCTTCAATTTTTCTGAAATTTTGTAAAAGTGTGGACTGCTAAAGTTAGACAATCCCCCAAAATTCCAGTTTCCAATTCCAAGAATTAGCGGAGTTATTTCGATTTTTAGCTTTCCGAATTTGAAGGGGGTCGCGAAAAATGGCGACTATTTGTAATCTATTTTTGTCTGAAAAATGAGTTCTAGAGCTTCCCTACTCATAAAAATTGGTTTATAATAGCATTTTTACAGAAGAAATCCAAAAAATTATCGAAATCCAAATACTTGCGCCCAAGAGAGGCATATACTTTTGCTAGTACATCTAATCTCATGTTTTGGATTTTAAAACACCCGTATAAAAAGTGCCTATTTTGCATTATATGGTTTGTAATTTCTGTATTCTTAAACACGTTCCTTTTGTATATTTTCTCCATTTCCTGTTTTAGAAGGAAATGCCTTTGTTTCATCTGAATCCAATTCTCTCTTGGAAAGAATACACTTTGGAACGGAACTAATTATAGGCTACTGTCTTCAGAACCGTTTTTGATTTTGGCACTTTTCGAATTTCAGATTTCAATTAATGGTTATATTCTAATAAGTTTCAATGAGCTCTTTCAATCTGAGCCCACGCTCCTCTTCCCATAGATATAATTATTCCAACCATAAAACTAAATATTGTTTCTTGTTTTATCACCTAAAAGGGTTTTGGTCTCCTGCCAACGTTTTCATAAATCCTTTAATTTAGTAATTTAACGTAGCTCAGCCCTGCCAGCTGTTGGTTTAGAATACACCGACTGCACTTCTACAGAGGGTAAGACCCACCATCACTAAATGGGCTACCTGTTGGCCGAGGGTGGCGACCTGTGATGCTTAAGGATGGAATCGATGGCTGAGCAGTGCAGTACAGGAAACAGTCCACTTTGACCATTACTTAGACTAGACAGGCGGCCGGAAAGGGCCCCACCGATCAATCCGTTAGTCACTTCAAGCCCTAGCACCTATTTGATTGTCCCACCAACCACTTTTATCATATATGTGCTAGAAAGTAGTAGCTGAGGGTCTTAATGTTTGGGGTATGACGTTAAACTATCAGATGGTGACGTTACAATTTGGAATTCTGGGGAATGTGGAGTACCCCTTTATCCCAATTACTCCCAGGTCCACTCTGAACATTTACCCTTACCCTAACCCAAGTGTCTGAAAGGTTTCGGCTATTTCCGTAAAATATAATGATTTTTATTCATAATCTAATGATATTATCTTTTGCGCGCTATTCGGCATTAATAATGATTCCTTCATACTGTGGTATTGTCGGATCTAAATAAATTTGGCGGTGGTAAAGGCGAAATGAAGATATAACAACGACTTCATAGAAAAGGATTGTCAAGCTCGTGGTTAGAGAAAAATAGCACTCACTTTGTGTGTGTGTGTGTGTGTGTGTGTGTGTGTGTGTGTGTGTGTGTGTGTGTGTGTGTGTGTGTGTGTGTAGCCTTCCGCTCGACATTTCTAAACCAGGAAGGTGTGGAGTAGTGTTTTGATTTCAGAAAGCATTTCTAGAGCTTTGCTAAGTGGTAGCCCACTCCCATTAGGGTAGAAATAGATCCTAAATTAGCTCCTCGTTCTTTGCCGGTTACTAGTTGTCTGCCAGGTTCATTTAAGATCTCCAACTTTTGTGAACCGTTTCTCGACGAGAGATGTTGTTGGATTATCTTCTGGGACAAGATGTACGAGAAATTACCACTTATATTTATAAACTTTACCAAAATCAGGAGCAGGCATTGACCAATGAAAAAAGATATTGATTGCATTTAATGTCGTCGGTAATTGTTTCTGAAATCAGTTGCTTACTGGACTTAATAAGAAATAAGAAATTTATTAATCAATAGTAGTACAAATTATTAAAAAAAATATAAGTAAAAGAAAAACTTTATTGGTTTAAACTACTATTGAAGGGAGGCCATGCCTAATAGCGTGAAGCTAATCCCATGGACATGACCACCCTTGGACGCTCACAGGACACAATACATGAAACACACAACGTAAACATATACATATATATCATGAGACAAATTAGCCGTGTGAGAATCTAAATGCAAATCTGTTGTTTATAAGAGGCAATAAAATGATTTTTCAAAAGTGTTTTAAGGACAAAATAATTAACTGAAACAAGCTTCATCTTTTCTTTATCAAAAAATAACGACTGAACAGTATTCCAAGAATGAATTGAATTAAAACGAATCGATTTATGCCCAAAACTAACAGAGTTGATGATAGGGAAATTAAGGAAACCAGATTGGTCAGCACGAGTGACATGAGCATGGGTGAAGTCAATAACAGAAGTACTACTCTACAAGTATACTCTTGCTATACCTAGGATTTTACGGACTACGACTAAATTCACCGCTACAGGTACACTCTTGTTCTACCTAGGATTCAAGGAATACAATATTTCTACCACTGAAACTACATCCTTTTATAACCTTGTATTTTCCAATAGGATACCTAAACGCCTAAAATTTGTGACGCCTAAAATTTGTAACTGTTGTCGTGTTTGATCCCCTCTTGCCAGGTCACGTGAACTGTCACTAGGATCACCGGAGAGCGAAAGATTCTATTGAATTACAATGCACTGTAGTGATGGTTTTTCTATTATGAGAGCGGAAATAGTAGAATACAGTCTATGGAGAATGAATTAATAAACGAGGAAAAATAATTGATACTGCTTCATTTTTTTAAGCTTTGCAAGTCTACTGTATAATTTGAATACATTAAACAGGTCAGACGCACAAAAAATATATGAACTATATTATATGAACGCAGTAAGAGTTGATTGCATAAGCTTAATTTGATAAACTAGTTAGTTTTGTTTCTTTTTTTCTATTTCTATTTCTATTTCTTTCTTATGATAACCAATAACTGAATCGCCAAACATTGACATTGTCTATTTTGCTGAATAAACGATTCTAGTTGCTAGCTTATTATAATGGAGATTCGGTGGCTGTCAGTAACTGAAACTACATAACTGCTTTCGGCACAAAACTCTCATAATCTCCGTAAGTTTATCAATGAGTATTTAATTTATAGACATCCTCATTAATACATAGAATTTATTTATTAACGATGTATCTACGCGAATCTGAGTTACATTTGCCTCAAAACAGCCCATGTTATTTGTGCATTTAAAATCCTGCAATGTGTCTTATATATCACTAATAAAAGTGTGCATAATATATATATATATATATATATATATATATATATATCAGCCCTTCGCACGAGCAGGATGTGACACAAGCTCATTTTCTAAAGCGGAGCTCAACATGTTTGAATTCAGAGTTTTCTTTCTCCTAGACCTGTTGCCTAACAAAGGCTAAAAAGCCCTGTCTGTCCTACTATTTATCCATAGCTGGAGGGAAACTAGGATTCATACCTTTCCAAGGGTATTAGCGTTAAGTGAAATGCAATTACCATGTCCAGGATTTGAACTCCGGACGACTAGTACACTTCCCATAACTTTAACCTTTACTCCACGCGCTTCCAGGTTTGCATGATATATGGTTTTTAACAAAACATAGTTTAATGAATAATTACTTGATATAATATTATTTGTTTTATTCACCAACGTATAAGAATCAATGCTATAAATGATTTTTATATAGAAACCAAGTAAAATATAATTAAAATAAATGTAAACTTTTTATATGCGTTTCTGTTTAATTTCTTTAGTTTTTCTAATTTGATATATTTCATTGCATTAAAAATTAAAATTTTACGACCGTTGGAGGGCGTATATTCTTGCCAATATAACAATCCGATGTTTGTCCATATTTTAGTGTTACAAAATAAGAATAGCACATTGTAACGCGTTTTTAAATACGATAACGTAGATAAAACACCAGAGATACTGATAGGTACGCGTCATGCGTCCCTAACGCACAAATATCTAATAGGACGCAGTAAAATCCTATCCGTGCGTCCTAGTGTTTTTTTCTCCACTCACCATTTCAAACTAACTGTAAATACATTTCAATAGTTTCTTTGAAACGAATTTCAGAGGATAGGTAACAAAGTAGGAGTTAGACGGCTTTTGTTATTTCCCCAGTTCATAGATAAAATACCTACAATCTATTAAAAAACATAAGTTAGGACCCATAGATTTTCTCAGGCACTAATTCAAAGCAAATATGTGCGTCCCAGGACGCACTAAATCAAAAAGCTATCAGCATCACTGCAACAGATATATAGTCGCATAGTCATCGACGACTTATACTGTTGTTTGCTCCAGGTTAGCTCAGTCGGTAGAGCGTTCGGCTAGAAACCACAAGGTTCCTAGTTCGATACCGGTCCTCGACAAGTCAGCGTTATGAGTAGCACAGGGATAAAGTAAGGAGTTGATGGTAGGTGTGGTGCTCCACCTCTGATGCTAAAAATAATCTCCTTGATCTAGCGCTATTGAAAAGAGGATAGACTCCCACGCTGTATGATGACCGACTTTAGGCCACCCCGTCGACTTTACTTTATTCGTATAAGGAGAAGTATTAAGACATCAACTATCCTCATGAGTTAGAACTTCTGTTGCCTTATTCTATCCTCCCAATCTTTGAGATCATAAGACTTGGTTGAAATAGATTATGGGCATAATGTGATTCCATATTGTTATTGGTGCCCCGAATCTTTGAATGGTTTCTCGTTCCCTTTTACGGAAACACTTGTCTCCTCGTACCCCAGCCACCAATAAAAAAAAGAAGGCGAATCGAAAGATTCAGCTTGTTTTATTGGGGTCCATGCTGTAATTGTTATCAACCTAGACTTGTAGATCCATTACTACTCAATAATGAGTTAGGTCCTCACTGGATGCCCAATACTTGTGACCTTGTGTTAAATCCTAGACGTATTGAACGGGTCTGTTAAATAATTATTTTGCTCGAATGATCCCAAATTTTTAATCGAATGTGTAGAAACAATTCAAAATTCTATGTTTAATTTTTTATTGTTTTCAAGTACAGAAATGTCATTTAGTGAAGGGTTGGTGTTTAAACATTTAACATAGAATTGTGTGTTGTTTCTACACATGCTGTTAAAATTTAATGAAAAGATTATGCATCAAATCAGATGATAGATTGTGGCGAGCAAATTGATAAAAAAGAAGAAAAAGAAAGGCTTTTTTTCACTTGTCAGAAGCATAAGTGGGAAAATTCTCAAGTGAAAAAAGTCATAACCGTAGAAAAAAATGAGGCAAATATATTATTTAAGAAAAAAACTACAAGTTCACGATGCTGACGATCAATTTAATAGATGTGTATTCTTGGTTTATCTTCAAGATTTTGTTGCAGAAATGTCCTATGTGATTTAGCTAAACACGATAAGAACGAAAAGCCATGGAATTAAAAGAAATGACAAAATTGGCATATGCCGTGGAACTTAAGAGATCGTGACAAAAGTCAGGTCAATGGGAAAAAGTTACAGGCCTTCAAATTATGAATAATGGTAAGTGAGCTGAACAAATAAATATATAATTGTTACAGTAAATTTTGAACAAATTCATAGATAGATAGATAGATAGATAGATAGATAGGGGATTACAGTAACACGTGAAAAAAATGATTTAATAACATTTTTTAAAAAAGGAACTGCTCAAGTTTTTAAATTATAAAATAATATCAAATTTTTCTGTAATATCCTGTATTTATTCTGTAGACAAATGGCAATGGGGCCACGTGTTGGCTGTGGATGGCGACCCGTGATGCTTAAGGATAGAACCCAGGTGGATGAGCAGTTCATGACTTGCAATACTCCACTTTGGCCCTATCTTTGGCTAGACGGGCGGTCAGAGAGGCTCCTTCCGATTTAATCGACTGGTCACGTCAAGCCCTAGCAACTATATGATTTTCCCCAACCCTATTGCCCTTATGGCAAGCCCCACCCCTTTTTATCATATGGGTGCAAGAAGGCGGTGGCTGCGGGTCTACATGTCCTGTGAATGACGTTAAACTCTATCTGATAGTGAGGTTCCAGTTTTGGAGGTTTGGGGAATGTGGATCACCCCTTCATCACCATTGCTCCCTAGTCCACTCTGGCCCGGATTGGTAGTACCTGTTGGGGTCCAATCTATGGGCTAAATAATTAAAAAGTAAAGTCGGCGGGGCGGTCTAAAGTCGGTATCAGCCAGTCAGCGAGGGAGTCTATCCCCTTTTCAATAGCGCTAGACCAAGGAGATTGTTTTTTAGCATCTGAGGTGGAGCGCCACACCTACCATCAGCTCCTTACTTTACCGCACATATCCCTGTGCTACTCATACGCTGAGTTGGCGAGGACCGGTATCGAACTAGGAACCTTGTGGTTTCTAGCCGAATGCTCTACCGACTGAGCTAACCCGCCCCCTTATTATTTCAAAACTTTATCGGCATTAAATGACCCACTGAGGTTGATATACCGTAAAACCAAACCAAACCAAATCAACTTCTAAAATACGATATGAGTCATTGTGTCACATATGCTTTGTCATATTAATTAATATAGAAATGAAATAATGGAATCTTTTAATCTATTTTTAGAAAACGTGATGCTATCATTTTTCGTAATCGACATGTATGGCCATATCTCACTGCCACTTATATGGCCGATCGTGCCTGGTGATCTGTGAAACTACTGCTTAACTGATGTTTTTCGTCTCGGGCTTGATCAAGTGTATATTTACTCATAGCTCTCCGAAAGATATGTTGAAATTTGTCAAATCATATTTATTCCTGCTTCTGACCCCCCACCCCCGCTGTTGCTGATAACTTATCTATTCTCACTCCTGTACCATTCGCTTATAATTTTGCAGTAGCAGTGTGAAGGCTCGTCCCAGAGATTTGTCGTTATCGAACGGGAAAAATAGTTTTTCTAACAGGGGCGCCGGTGATCAACTCTGGATCTGTATACAAGTAGCTTCAGAGCCTTCTGATAACATTTATATAAATGAATGACTTGGTACAGATATAAATTTATTTCGGCATTTCTGTTCCTCCTCAGTCTGATTTTTACTAATTCAAAGACCTCATACCCGGTCCTATTGGTATGATCTTCCTGTATCACTGATTTTTCTTCACTTTTTTTTGAAAAAGAGTGAAAAATAACACGAAAATTAGTGAAAGGGGAAGATCATACTAATAAGATCGGATATGAGGTGTTAGAATTAGTGAAAATCAGACTGATGAGGCAAAGAAATGCCGAAATAAGTTTATATCTGAACCAAACTATCCACGTATTCATAATATTCGGTATTTATAAAGAAATATATTCGCAAATCTTTATATGTACATTTGAGTTCTCAATTTTGGTTGAAACACATCAAGGTAGAACTAGATATCATCCACCTGTGAGTGTGTATACACATACACACACACACACATACACAAATAGACACAACACACACACACGTGTGTATGTGTGTTTGTTTGTAAATCTAATTACAGCTAAATATTAACTATGATCGGTGGATCTGCGTTATGCTTTTACAAGGTAGTTTATTATTTGTTAATTTTTAAAATCCTTATTTATTTATTTAATAAATTATTTATGATTATCTATTAGATAAATTCAATACGACTTAACATCTACATTAATGTCTAGTGCAGGCGGTCATAAAACAGGTTTACTTAATGTAAATGAAATTTCAAAGGATCTTTGACGTTAATACATAAAGCTTTAATATATTTTCATCCTTGTTGTTAGATACAATAAGGAGCTTTTAACTTCCTACAAAAGATGCTATTGATTAGAATTTGAAAGTTGTTTTATCAACATTCTCTTTGATTCAAACATTGATGACAGAAAAAAAAGAATACACATTTAAGAAGATTTATTCATTAATAATAACTGAAAGCGTTAAAAGTTTTTTGTGATCGTTTATGATGGAGAAGAGCTCGTTTAGATATTAAACTCTCAGCTGATAAAATATCGATAAAATTCAAAGATTATTTGAGAAAAATCCACGTTATAGAGCATAATGAAAATATAGAATTAAAACATTGAATAATCTTGGTTAAGTTAGTCACTTTAATGAGTAGCTATCATACAAGAGAAAATGGGTTTCAGTTTCTTTTTTAATGGTATATTAACCTTCATGGACTATTTGATGCCAAAGCCATCCTTTTTTTTTTAGAAGAACAACAGTGGAACAATATGGTGTATAGTTGGGATTATGAGATCGTTCATATCTTTGGAAAGGATATTAATCTGAAAATAGCAGTATTAGCACGACGGCTGGAGATTGAACACGTTTACTAGAATATCCAAGCCCAGCGCTAGCCGCTGCTCCACAGGGATGATATGAAACGTTCCGGGATAATTCAAAAGAAATGAATTTGTAGGTAAATCTCTATATGTGACATGGATTGATCTATTTAGATTTGATCTATTTAGAATGTATGTTTTGTATGGTCATTACTTTCGATATGTGACGTGGTATCTGATTGAAGATGTATGTAGTTGCTATACTTATCTTGGATTAAATTTGAGCTGCTTGTATTTTGGATCTATTGTTGGGCTGGCATGTTTTGTTTTCTTCGAGGTGTGTGGAACAACCTGAGTTCTCCTTGGGTTCTCCTTGGGTTCTCCTTGCGTCCGTTGGTTGTTCTTAATAACGAACACAAGGCATTGTTGTTTTCTTTGAGCTCTTTTTTTGCATTAACACAAGTACCAGTATGGGAGTACAGACTGCATCTCCCATTAGTCCTTCTCAACACTCAGCCCAGATTGTGTAAACTTTTCACTCTCTCTTTCACTCTTGTCATTGTTGACAATTCCAATCAGAATCCAACAGGATAGCCTTTCCCATGTAATCGCAAATTCTTCATAATTTCCACTGTTACATAACGTATAACTAAACTCTTGAGTTTTTCCAAATCTCCTTATTTTACATTTATATCCATAGACAAATAAAAATATAGAAAAAAATAAGGAATAAAAATACCAATGATTTCTCGTTTTAGTATAAACTTTTGAAAAGGTATTTAGTCTTCTACTTGACTCATAAATGATTGGTCTCATGTTCTGAGCCACTAAAGATTATATAATACAGTTTAGTATTAAATCTAGAAAGGGTAAAGTTCCAAGTAGTTAAATCCAACATTGGCAAGATGTCCTTTCCATGCAGGAAACATTGTATTAAATGGCTCACATGAGTCAGGGTAATTAGAAGATTATTTTTCCCAGAATGCAACATTGATGGTTATTCATTTCTGATAGGAAGTTGTTTATAACTTCATCATCATCATGTCGTGCCAGCAGCAGTGATATCAATGACAATCTCTCACCAACCATCCCAATCATTCATTGACCATGAGAAGTCCTCCGCACAGCATGCAGTATCTGCACAGAGCTGGTCTATGTAGGTCTTTACTGGATGACTCACTAGCATGTCCATGTACTAGTTTCCACAGAAGGGCGTTGCTTGTGAGTTCATCCTTACATCCTCCAGCAGGGTCCGGTATTTCTTATTCGTCTTACAAGTGACTGAAAGCTGTAGAAAAAATCCAAAGTTGAAATTAAACTTTTCAGCATGATCACCAATGATTGCTATTTTGGAGAATACAATTGTCTGATATATATTAGTCTGAGCAACACGTGGTATGAAAATGATTATTCCCTAACTTATAGAGAATATTTACCCAATAAAATCTAAAAGTTATCATTAACCAATTTTTCACAAAGTGGAGACCACTTTGTAAAAAATTGCTCACTTAAACCGTTGATATAGACGTGAAATTCCTTCCTTTCTTATGCACATTATAATTTGGCGTTAGTCTCACATAAGCTTCACTTGGGGAAACTCGGCTACATAATTTTACAACTTCCCAGACATTTTTACAACTCGGATGCGTGTAACCTATGTTTTGAAAACTTAAGTGATTTTATCAATTCATCTCATGTTTTTTTTTTTATAATATCATGTTTTCTATAAGATATATAATTACTGGGATTATAGAATGTAACTTTTCCGTAAAAAAAAAAAATGAAAGACCGAACTTAAACTTATTCTTATCTGGATGACGAATGTAAGTATAAAAGATCTATACAAATCTTTGTAGCCTTGTCGTCTGGATATTTAGAATACATCGACTGTTGTAGGGGGATAAGTCCGCACCCAATAGTCATCTGTTGAGCATGGATGATGACCCGTGATGTTTAAAAATGGAACCCTGCTGGCTCAGTAGTCTATGAAACGCAAGACTCTAATTTGGCGCTTATTTAGGCTAGACGGGCGATCGGAGAGGTCTCCTCCGATTAATCGGCTAATCACGTCAAACCCTAGAACCTATATGATTGTTCCACTTCTATTGCCTATATGGCAAGCACCAACATTTCTATTATATATATGCTAGAAGGCGGTGGCTGAGCGTCATCCTCTTGGGTATGACGTTAAACTCTAATAGAGAAGTTCCAATTCTGGAGCTCTTTGGAATGGAGTCCCCCGTCATCATTACTCCCAGTTTTATTCTGAGTCGGAGTGGTATTACATAATAGGGTCCCGTCTAAAGGTTAAATAGAAAAAATGAGTCAAAAAATAAATAACCCTCAAGCAAATATAGAAGAAAGTGTTTAGGCATAAAACACCCCAACAATGGTTGTCATGTCGTAAAATCTACAAAATCAAACCAATTTTTACACATCTCAGCAATCATTTTCTTAGAGTGATATTCTCGACAAATAACGTGATTATTTCTCAGAATTTCTGCCATGACGCTATATGTATATTTTTGATTTTTCAGACTGTTGTCCTCACTTTATTGTGGTAAATAAAATCATAACATTTCGTTCGCTGTATCTCTTCCCTATCTCAGGTGTTTCCCATGTATCCTTTTATAGCAATGACCCCACCTCAGTAAATATCGAAAATCGATGTTACTGAAATTTACACCTTGAGTTGTGCAGGAAACGACAATAAACATTTTTAACAATAGTGATGCTCCTCGTAACACATGTCGGAATGATAGGCATCCAAAATCAAGGACTTGTTATTTGAATACGATCTTCAAAAGTTCTTCAATGCCTTGTTTGATCAACAGCCAAACTATTTTAAATTATCTCCCTGATTTTAACGGCATGTTGACCGTTTAGTGTTATCTTGTCTCAAGGGTTTAGGTAACTACATACATTTCAGGAATAGAATAATTTTTAAATATATCAATTTTACCCTTATACTGGACACTAAGAGGCTCTACCACTGCGATTCAGAATGGACCAGGAAGTAATGGATTGAAGGAGTACTCCACACTTCCCAGAGTTCCAGAAATCAAGCCTTACCGTCAGATACAGTTTAGTATCATACCCAGGACATCGATATTTGTTAGGAGCCTTAATCCTCTGTAGGTGATACAATTAGCGGATTCTAAACCCCGATAACTGGGCGAACGTTGGGTCCAAACATTTCTTACGAAAAATATCTCTAAGCATTTCAAACGATGTGTAAAATGAGATATGCAAAGGCCCAACATTTTAATAATCCGTTACTAGCAACAGAAAACACCCTCCGGGCGTCGTAAAAATTAATTTTTGAAAGACATTGCCTGAGAGGGTGGGAGTTAAAAATTAAATGTCACAGGGTTTGTATCATAAGTAAGCAAAATCCTCATATTTATTAAAGGAGTAAAAAAAAAAAAGATAAAACAATTTGAAATAAAAACTGAGTACCGTCTCTTAAATAAAATGTTGCGTGCATGTAATAATCAAACAATTATTTTGAATATTTTTCACATCAATTTTACACAAAATCGTAGGTATTTATTTATTTGTAAACTTTTTAGTTAACTTCTTGTTACGGTAAAAAAAAAGGGACGAGAGTAAAAGAAACAATTTTTTAAATTGCTTACTCAAATTTTATGTGTATATAGCATAAGAATATTGTGACGTAACCTGTGACGTAGAGCTATGACGTAGTTTTTGTTACAGACAGAAATACAGACAATCTCCATTATTAATAGATAGAGATGTAATAGTGGAAAGATAATCATAATTTTGGGATGTCGTGTGAAAGGTGACCTGTTGATTTTTGATTGGTCGAAGAAATGTCAACAGTAACAAGAGTGAATGAGAGTGAAAGGTTTGGGCAGTTTGGTCTGAGTGTTTTAAAATACCGGACACACGATGAGTGTCCGTAGTCCAATGCATTTTGCTTGGGGTAAAATAAGATATATGAGCTCTGAAAAAAATAACGTTTTGTGTTCGTTATTAAGAACTATCAACGGCGTAAGACAATTACATCCCAAGAAGATCACAAGTTATTTTCAAATTCAAAGAACAGAAAATACCAGGCCAGCAACTGATTCAGACTACCGGACACAAACTGACCCAACAGGATCCAGTACAGAGTTAAGTTGAACAGTATAAGTATATGACGAATACTACAGGTTACACTTCTAATCACTGCTAATTCACTGTCTGATTTTTTTAGATGAAGCTTGGTGTGTATAATCTTTATTTTTCAGGCTGTTATCCTCATCTTTATCCTGGTATGTAAAATTACGTTTCAACCGCTGTATCCTCCGGCCTTTCTCAGGTTTTTCCTGTGTATTTCACGACTGAATTGTTCGTATAGCAAATCCGCAACCCTGTCTTATCCTTTGTGAGAGAAGCTGTGGTTGACTGTCCAGAGTATGGCGTGTAAATTCATCTATTGGTGAGCTTACAATTCCTGAGGTCTGGGGAGTGTGGAGTACCTCTTCATTGCTATTATTCCCAATACGACACTGCCCCGGAAAGTTAGTATCATACTCAGGACAGCGCCATTTGTTAGGGGTCTTAACTTCTGTTGGAGATAGTCAGTTTATTCTAATCGAAAGCTGTGTCCAAATTTTTGTTCAAAATATATATCGAAAACCTGCTGCCTTATATCAAACCGTGGAAATATTTTGAGATTTATTTTTCACTGTTAAACGTCGTTGCATTAAAAATCAGTAAGACATGTTCCAATCTCTTACGTACGCCGTTAAAACGTTTCTTAGCATAGGTTAACTATTTGTTTACTTTTTTAAAGATAAAATGGCGGCCAGTGAAGTCAGTGGCGGTAGAATAAAAGCGGCGAGAGCGAATGTTAGGATGGAATAAAATTGTAAAATCGTTAAAGAAAACAAAAACTCATGATGCTGGAAAATACTCCTGGGGGAATTTCTGAGAATAAAAGGAGGCGTTAATTGAAGGAGTTGAGGTAAGTACAGATAGGTGAAGATAGAAAGGATAAAAGAAAGATAAGTAAAAAAAAAAAAAAAAAAAAAAGGGTAGACAAATCGTTGAGGAAATAGAAGTAAGGTTGGAAAAGACAGGAAAGTTGTTAGGAAATCTGAGTAGATGTAAAGGTGGATGAAATTCGTGATTCTGGGGAAAAGTGATTTAAGAGAAGACATTTGAAAAAAAAAAGAATTAAAAAAAAACGTAGGCATTTTTAGAATGTATGAAAGAATTCTGACAAGACAGGGGAACAAACGGCAGAAGGAACACAATGGTTGAAAAAGTAGATGGAAAAGAGTTAACATCTCTGAAAGACATGTTCTCTGCTCATTCAAAAGAGGTTTGATAGAATGGTCGACAACAAAACATAGTTATTGTTGATTCTTAAAAGAAAATCTAATGCTCAGTGGTAGTTTAAAATGTTATTCAAATACAAAGAGTTTAGTTATGTATAGAATAAGTATAGAGCAAAACAGGTAAGAATAACATGTTCTATATTTCACGATATTTTAGGACCTGATATATCCGGGTTAAGGGATATATTATGAAGTTTATTTACTATTAGAAATACAATTCTCAGTCGTACTTTAAAGTGTTACTCATCTACGTACGGAATATGTATAGAGAAAAACAGGTAAGTAATGTTCTATTTTTCACGATATTTAGGACCTAACTCAAACTTCCAGAACAACCATATGTGTATGGATTGTAATGCCGTATAGAAGATCTAAGAGAGATGTACCAGTAAAATCCATACTATACACCGATCCGACTTTGAAACCATTGAGCTATCATTGTGTTATATAGCCCTTATATTACATCGGGTATATAAACGGAGAGAGAGAGAGAGAGAGAGAGAGAGAGATAGAGGATAGTAGTTCTGGTTCTTCGTTTAGGTCCTCTAACTCGTCGGAAAGAGATGACTCTGCCGCTAAATCGGCTCTAGATTTGATCCCGACAAGATCAGGATTCTATATACTGACTTGAAACCTAAAATTAATAGATTCCTTCATACAAAATGGCAACACCGCTGGAATAAAAACATCCACAATAAACTCTTCCTAATCAAACCCACTTCAGGAAACTGGAGACCATCTTTAAGAAAGTCTAGAAATGAACAAGTCATTTTGTCCCGATTACGCATTGGTCACACAAGATTAACGCACTCCTATATACTCAAACAAGAACAACAACCACAGTGTGAAACATTTCAATCACCTTTGACTGTTTATCACTTATTCGTGAAATGCAGGGTTTTTTTCTCACATAAGAAACCGTTATTTTAATGCAAGTGATAAGAAAGATCTATTTGAAACGTCAACATAGAAGACATTCTGTCCTTTTTGAAGGAAACAAAATTATACCAAAGAATATAGACATGAACCTAATCAATACCAAACAACATGATCCCCAATGGTGCTAATACACTGTTAAAACAATTACTACAAAAGTATAAATATAAATACACAACATATATCACTTCCTAACCATTAGGCATGACATAACCCCAGACGGGTTGATATGCCGTTAAAATCAGTCTATCAATCAATTGTCGGGTCACCATCTTCTCTGGGCTTCTGTTAATGGTTCATCTTCGTTGATTCTGGGCATGGCATTGGTTTTAATACAAGACTTGGTTGTTTTATGAGGATGAAGCTTTATTACACAACTCTGCCCGTGATTACGCATCATGCAAGTTGGGAACCCTAAGAGACACCCACTATGGCAGGGTACCGACTCGCCTCTAACTAAACTAAAACTTATTCCTACGCGTCCATCCGGACGCTTTTTAGGGGTCAAATCAAAAGAGCCATAACTGTCGGTTCCATGGACTCCGCCATTTCAAATGTAACGGACTCTATTCGAAATTCTAACTACAGGTACGTTCATAATTTATAAGTTGCTCATAAATTATGTAACACTTGATAGACATTCTGAAGAATATATTGATCCATATACATTATCCTGACCTAGACCAATGTTCCGATTCATAAGTCTATGAAATTCTGTCATTTTGACGGGTTTTATATTAATTTAAATTTATTATGATTATAATAAATTATAATAACAGACTTATGGATGACAGACTGCCAAAGCAGATTTTGTACTCTCAACTGAGTGAGATTACGTGGTATCAGTAGACCAAAGCTCAGGTACGAAGACAACTTCAAGAGAAACTTAGAGGATTTTAGCATCCCATAGGCAGTTGGCAAGACGTAACCAGAGACCGAATAAATTGGAGGAAAAGGATTCGTGTGGTGTCATCATCGGATACGATGGACAGCAGGTGATAATATAAATTATAATAAATTTAATTCAATTAAATAAATTGTTTATTTAATAAAATGAGTTATAATAATTTGATTTTAAGGGGTCGGTTTAGCTCAGTCGGTAGAGACTTGGAATTGCAAGTTTCCTAGTTCAACACCGGTCCCCGCCAATTCAGCACATGCCTACCACAGATTGGGTAATCTTACCTGTACAGTAAAATGAGGGAGTTAACAGTAGGTGTGGCGCACGCCCTTACCAAAAACAATTCCTTGCTCTAATGCTAGCGAAAAGTGGATATACACCCTCGCTGTTCGGCTGATACCGATATAAGTCAACTCCGCCAAATTTACTTTTTTATTTTAATATTGTTATATTCTTAAAAATGGCACAAACTCATATGAGTGTGGTTGATGTGATGAACAAATAAATTAAAATAAACAGGATAACATAATCACAGAATTAATTCTTGAAGGTAAGAACCAGCCCGTCTTTGATTTTTTTTAGTCTGAAGACATCCAACAGTTAACATATATGTTTCAGATTTAATTCTCCTTTGTTTATTTCATTTTAAAACTCTTATCAAAAGAAACCAAGACAGAATATTTAAAAATCAATTCCGACTTCCTTTTTTATAGGCAACAGTAGAATGAATGAAAAAAGAAAATAAGCAACATTTGTATTTCCAAAGCTGTAGTTTTAATTATTCACAAAATAGATTTTCCTAGGAGATTGATTCTATCTAAGTTATGTATTATCATTCCCTTTTGTATTAACAAACATTATTATTTATTCCTGTTATCTAAACTAAATCAATCTATAACAATCTCAGCTGCATCTTAATAGGTGATAACACAGTACAGATATTCACAAATCCTATGACTAATTGTTGATGTAGAGTTGCGAGGTTCGATTTAAATGAATGATAACGTTGTAATGGTAATAATTCTATATCTTCTTATTGTATTGTATACCCTTTCTTACTTCTTATTCTGGTCGTATTTTCTTCTGGTCGGCTTTGCTATTCTAATCGTCTATCTTGGTCTGGTCTCTTCTAAGGTCTGGACTTTCTTGGGGACTTCGGGTCTGGTTTCTCTTAGGGATTTCTCCTTATCAGAAGCCCTGTGTCATTGTTAGTTTTTTAGGTAATAACACAAGACTTTGATTTACTTTGATCTTCCTTTATTTTTAAATCCCCAAACCAGACATCTGCGTAGTTGAGACTTACATCCTACGAGCTCGGCTCCTACTTCTAACTGACTGAAACTTACTTACTATCTAAACCGGAAGAGAGGGTCCTCTCTACCGGTTCTCACGGTATCCACCGGAAGGTTAGGACTAAGGTCAAGCCTTGTCACTCATCCTTCAAGGCCGTGGGCTGTAGCTTATAACGGCCATTTTGATTTCTACACTATTGCCATAAATATTAGGTATCTAATAATTATGTAACAATTGCTCAACCATTCTCTTCACTCCATATGGTTGAGTCTGTGTTCGTTGGTGTATCTGTTGTTGGACTGGACACCATTCTCACTGTTTTCGAGACTGGAAATTATTTTGGAATCTTTTAGGTTATCTGGTCCCGGGCAGTTGATAGTTTTTAATTACAACACAAGACGTTCTTGTTGTTTTTTTCTGAGCTCATTTATTTTATCACCAATAAAAATGCTTAGAGAACAGACACTCGTCTTGCGTCAGTTCCCTTCAACCGCTTAGTACAGACTAACAGCCAATCGTTCTATTTCTCTGCTTTCTTCCTTGCCTCGACTGGGCAATCTGAAATTGCCAGGTAGCCATTCATAGGTCATCCCCCCAAAAAAATCCTAGAAACTTTCCACTCTTATTTACTCGTAACTTAAATGTGTAGGTCTTCCATCTCATTATATTACATTAAGAAAGAACCTTGTTTCTTGTTTTACCTTTGTGTTTATGACAAATAAATGTTTTCTCATGTATTAGGCAAAAAAGAAAAGGAAAGAAAAAGTAACGTTTTCGCGAAATCTTCCAACCAACTCAAAGAACAAGTATTTAATTGTGTTCTTTAATTGATTCAGTTTTTCTTTGATCTTTTGTGCGTATTGCGAAAACTTAGTTCCAATCTCTTGCTTTCTAATTTCACGCTAAACTCTATTCGTCTGTCTCTAACGTCTGTCTCGATGAGATAGCGGCGGACATACACGGTGTTTTGCCTCCGTAGACTTAGATTAAATCGTTGAAAAGTTCTTAAGTATATGAATTTAGGAGCTTTCGTTTTAAACGGGCAAAACCAAGTGAAAAATAACTGATTGAACGAATTGCTATAGAGGATGGAATTGCTTAGTGTCTTCTTATTATTATTCTTCGTTTTCTTCTTCTTCTTCTTCTTCTTCTTCTTCTTCTTCGTCTCATTCTTCTTCTTATTATTATATATTAGTCTCATTCTTCTTCTTCTTCTTCTTCTTCTTTATTATTATTATTATTATTATTATTATTATTATTATTATTAGTCTCATTCTTCTTCTCCTTCTTCTTCTTCTTTCTTTCTTCTTCTTCTTCTTCTTCTTCTTTCTTCTTTTCTTCTTCTTCTTTCCTTCTTCTTCTTCTTCTTTTTCCTTCTTCTTCTTCTTCGTATCATTTTCCTTCTTATTCTTATTCTTCGTCTCATTTTCTTCTTCTTCTTCTTCGTCCATTTTCTTCTTATTCTTATTCTTCGTCTCATTTTCCTTCTTCTTCTTCATCTTCGTCTCATTCTTCTTATTATTATTCTTCGTTTATTTTTCTTGTTCTTCTTCTTGTTCTTGTTCTTCTTGTTCTTGTTCTTGTTCTTGTTGCTGTTGTTCTTGTTGTTGTTCTTGTTCTTGTTCTTGTTCTTCTTCTTCTTCTTATTATTATTATTATTATTATTCGTCTTCTTCTTCTTCACCATCTTCTTCTTCGTCTTATTCTTTTTCTTTTTCTTCTCATTCTTTTTTTTTCTTGTTCTTCCTTAATATTATTATTAGTATTACTTTCTTCTTCGTCTTCTTCTTCTTCTTCTTCTTCTTCTTCTTCTTCTTCTTCTTCTTCTTCTTCTTCTTCTTCTTCTTCTTTATTATCACTATCATTATTACTTCTTTCTTTTTCTTCTCATTCAGATGATTATTCATTTCCCGCGCAAGTTTCTAGACACGGAAAAATGCCAGAATTTCGGGGGATGAAGATTTTCTGGTTTAACCTGTTCTTCCAACTGGAAGACTGGCTTAATTTACTTCCATCAATACATTTCAGATATAAAGTCTTGTTTCAAACTAAAATTAATATATCTTGGCTGTATGGAATATATATATATATATATATATATATATATATATATATATATATATATATATATATATATATATGCACACACACACACGGTCCCCTTCACTCGAGCAGGATGTATCACAAGGAAAATTTATTAAGTGAAGTTCAACAGTTTAAATTCAAACTTTACCTTCTCGTAAACTAAGATTAAAGAGTCCAGTCTGCCATACTATTACCCATAGAGGGAGAGTAGATTGTTGCATACATCTCCTGGGGGTATTAGCGCTATGCGAAATGCAAACAACCTTATTCGGGATTTGAACTCAGGTCGACGCGTCCATTTCCTCTGACTCTAACCATTATACTACGCGCCTTCTGTATGGAATGTATACGGACCAGTGTTTATTTCTGTTGTGATGTTAGTTCAACAGTAAAAAAAAGAAGTCAAGTCGAGGTAGGGTAAAATGGGACAAGTGTATTTACAATAAGGTACAAGAACGGCTAGCTTGCCGCTAAACGGTAACAGTACAACCTTTTCACTCGGTGTCTCACTATTTATAGTGAGAACCGGTGTATATTCTCCCCTGTAGGAACGGCCGGTACAACAATTTCAATGACCGGTTGCATGGTTTTGATTTAACTTGCTGACGAATCAGCATGTTGTACTTGGTAGGATGTTAGATTACATCCATTCCGGAGCTCTAGGTTGTGTGGAGTACCCCTTCATTGCCATTATTCCCACGTCTGGGTGCCTGTTGGGGTCCTATCTATGGTGTAAGTAGAAGAAAATGAATTTATAAAACGTGTTTAAAAATATCGAGTTCAAAAAACAATTTTCAATACCCATCAAGAATGAATAGAACAAAACATCTTCAGCATAAAATGACCCAACAAGGGTTAATATGTCGTAAAATCCAATAATGAATGTATCAGAATAGATACAACTGTGCAAAGGAGAACGGACTTTTTTTCAGTTGCCCTTGTCTGCCGATAGTAAAAGAAAATTGTGTGAACTTTGTGGTTGGTTAGTTTGATTTTACTTCATATCAACCCTTGTTGGGTTATTTTATGCTGAAGATTTGTTTGATTCATTTGTGTTGGGTATTCTTTTCAAACTCATATTTAAAAACTTTTTGATCTATTTAACTCATAGGTGAACCTAATAGGTACTACCACTTCGGGTTAGTAATACCATGAAGGGGCACTCTACATTAACCAGAGCTGCAGTACACCTTTGCATTTAAAAAAATCATATTCTTTTCGCCTCGACAGGGACTGGTTACATTAACAAGGCTAGAAAATTCAGTATTTCCTAGAATTTAGCTATAGTTGAGGGAAAAAGAAAAGCTTATTAGAGTCAAGTGAAATGCAAACAGCATTATTCAGAATCGGAAGTCAATCCGCCTTCAACTATATCAGAATCATATAGACATATGGTAATGCAATGCATATGACACTAACCAGTAGTAGTAGTCACATCAAGCCCTATCACGTATATGATTGTCCCGAACCCATTGGCCTTATGGTAATCCCTATCCTCTTTTATCACATGTGCTAGAAGGATGTGACTGAGGGTCTCTATGTTCTTGGAATTATGTTTAACTCTATCTGATGGTGAAGTTCCAGATCTGGAGGTCTAGTGAATGTGAAGCACCAATTTATCATCTTTACTCCTTGGTCGACTCTGACCCGGAGTGGTAGTACCTGTTAGGGTCCCATTTAAAAGTTAAATAGAAAAATGTATCTATGAATCTCCATTAAGAATTAATTTATTTCAAAACTTTGTCGGCATTAAATGACCCACCGAAGTTGATACACCGTAAAACAAAACAATCACACTCACTAGATTGCAATTATAAACACACACACACACTCTCTCTCTCTCTCTCTCTCTCTCTCTCTCTCTCTCTCTCTCTCTCTCTCTCTCTCTCTCTCTCTCTCTCTCACACACACACACACACACATACACACACACACACACACACATATATATATATATATATATATCAAGTCATACAAGAACTGCTGTTTAAACAGGAGTATTGCATCCAACAAGACATCCATCGGCTGATGACTCTGGGTTCAATCATTGTTTCGGGCCTGCCGCATCATTACTATTAACCCAGAGCATACCAGCAGTATCTTATGATACTACCAGAATTTGTTGGTTTGTTGTCAATATGTCGGATTGCCATATCCACTCTGATACAGTTAGAGCCTTATTGTGGATCTTTTTTTATGTAATTCTTCTTGTCTGATTGAGAAAGTCCAAGTTTAATCAACTTTCTGTAGAAGTCAAGCGATCGATGAGATAAAGAAGTCAAATCTAACTTCGGTCCTAAGAGAAGCCGGGGTAAGGTAGTGCCGAGGTGCAGAAAATAGTTAGAACGAAGTGATCTATTAGCAAACGAGTTTAATCATTCTCTCCTTGATTGGACTGTAGAATACTGATAATTGTCATTCTGTGTTACTTTCACCCTTAGCCAGGATTGAACCTGCAGTCTGGAAATGACTGTTACAGATTGTTAACTATTGGACAGTAGAACAGTCAAACACCCCCTCAGCTTAATGGACTCTTCCTGGCAGCAGTGGCAGGAATTATTTAAGCTGTTATAGTGGGCTCATTAATGAACTAGTAACTTCATGTTAGGCTTGGCCAGTCAAACCAATTGTTGACTGTCTGACTGACTTCAATATGGCGCTGCGAACAGGATTCGACCTAGCTGGATGGGAAAAGCTGTTTATTGAGGCAGGCATATCTGTTGCCTCTGCCAAAACTTATGCCCAGACATTTTCTAGTGAAGAGATTGCAAGGTCCAGCTTGCATATGCTAGACCGTGCAATGCTTAAGGAACTGGGTATCAAGACTATGGGTGACATGCTCACTATACTAAAGCTAGCCAAGAATCCCCCAGTGACACTCCCATTATCAGCTAATTATGCAAGAACACCAACTGCAAAACTTCCTCAAATCCGTTCGGAAATGACCCCACAACAATTCAGGAAGTTCAGGATAGACTGGGACGTATTTACAAAGATGACCAATCTTCCCCCCATACAGACTAACATTCAACTGTACAATTGTGCTGATGAAACTGTCCAGAATTCTATCATCAATACTTACCCTGACTTCTTCAACACCAACCCTAGCAAACTGCTTGATATGCTAGAGGTGTTGGTTACACAGAAATCAAATCCCATGGTGCACAGAATCTCCTTTTCATCCATCATACAGAGTGACCATGAGTCCATCCAGGATTACTTGATTCGTCTACAGTCAGGAGCACACGATTGCAACTATATATGCCCCAACTGTGATCATGACTTGTCCAACATATATATAAAGGATCAGTTCATTCGGGGCATTGCTAATGACACACTACAGGCGGATATATTGCTAAGGCAGGTTCACTGATGACCTTGGAACAAAATATAACTCATGCAAAAGCATTCGAGATGGCCATGCGAGACCAAGATAAGATATCTGGTACCTCAGATGTTGCAAGGATTCGAACATCTGCGTATCACCGACAGAAATGGGCCCAAAATTCAGCCCGTTCAGGCACTACCTTCAACCGTGGAGACATGGTGAAAAAAAAAAACCAACGTAATGCATGCAGAGGTTGTGGTAGTTACCGGCATGGTGGGGCTGGAATAGGTAACCGGCCACGGATGTGTGCGGCATGGGGTCAAACGTGCAAAGCTTGTGGGAAAACGGAACCACTTTGCAAATGTCTGCCAATCAAAGAATGAAGAAGGTGCTATTAAGTGTCTGGAAGATGAAGAAGCCAGTATGGATGCCCTGATTGCGCGCACCTAATATTCGATCCAGTAACTGACAGTTACAAACCAGATAGCCACAACGGCCGCGAGGAGGTGGAAGCCACATTAACCCCATTTTCCCCCTGCCCTGACCCAAGACAAGCCAGAGATATCCCTGCCGCTTGTCCTACCAATCTCAAAAATCTACCCTGACAGTGGTGCAACCATATGCCTCGGTGGGTTGAAACATCTACAGTACATGGGACTCTCGGAGAAAAATTTAGTCCCCTCTAAAAAAAAATACGTGCAGTAGGAGGGTTCTCATTGGTGTGTCAAGGTTGGCTACCCATCATGTTTACAATTGGGGAGAGGACTACAAAACAGGCACTATATATATGTAAAATATACAGGTGATATACTTTAGTAAGGCAGCCTGCATTGATGTGGGTATATTACCTCCATTCTTTCCTAAACCTATGGCAGGGCCTCCCGCCCTGCAAGTAATTCAATAACATGCAATGCGGTATTCACGGATTCCCAGCATAAACACACCAAAAGCTCCAGCCATAAAATCCAATATCCTAAAACCCCTCCATTTCCACCAACCAATGAAAACGTAGAAAAAATTAAGCAATGGTTGTTAGACCAATTCGCTACGACAGTTTTCAATAAAAACGGAAAATTTCCTGCTATGGCTGGGCCCCAGCCCACACACCTCAAGGAAGGATCAACCCCCAAAGCAAGACATAACCCTATCCCAGTACCATATCATTTTAAAGAGAAGGTACGACAGGCCCTTTGGATGATGTCAAAAGGGGTATCCTCGCCCCAGTACCCATTGGCACCCCCACTAACTGGTGCAGCACAATGGTAATAACTGCAAAGAAAGACGGGAGGCCTAGAAGAACGGTAGACTACCAATATTTGAACTCCCAATGCAAGCGAGAGACACACCACACCAGCTCGCCATTCCAATTGGCATTACAGGTACCTTCCAACACTAAGAAAACTGTCTTAGATGCTATGGATGGCTATCATTCAATCCCTCTAGATGAGGAATCACAACCACTCACTACCTTCATCACTGAGTGGGGTCGTTTTATGTATCTGCGAATGCCCAGGGATATTTAGCCTCCGGCGATGCCTATACACGCAGATATGATGAAATAATCAGAGATGTTCCCCGCTAAGTTAAGGTAGTTGATGATACCCTACTCTATGACGAAAATATAGAAGGTGCTTTTTATCATACCTTTGATTATTTGTCACTGTGTGCAGAAAATGGGATCACGCTCAACAAGGAAAAATTCCAATTTTGTCAGGATGTGGTTCAATTTGGTGGTCTCCAAATAACACCAACAGGAGTTGCCCTTCCAAAGAACTACTCAATGCAATAAAAAAACTTCCCTATCCCAAAGAACATAACCGATGCAAGGTCATGGTTTGGGTTGGTTAATCAAGTGGCATGGGCATACTCCCTAAGCCCCATAATGGCTCCTTTTCGAGACCTGGTCAAACAAAATTCACACTTTACGTGGAACCAAGATCTCGAGAACGCGTTCCGCAAATCTAAGGAGGTTATCGTTGGCTTGGTAAAGAAGGGAGTTACAAGCTTTGACATCAATCGCGCAACCTGCCTTGCCCCAGACTGGAGCAAGGAAGGTATGGGTTTTTTATTGCTCCAAAAACACTGCACATGACCCACAGACAAGGCTCCAGTTTGTTGCACAGAGGGCTGGCGCATCATATTTGCAGGTAGCAGATTCTGCACTGACGCAGAGCGCCGATATGCACCCATTGAGGGCGAAGCAGCTGCAATCGCCTGGTCATTAGACAAATGCCGCATGTTTATCATGGGATGCCCTAATGTAATAGTGGTCACAGACCACCAGCCTTTAACAGGGGTATTTGGTGATAGGGACCTTAGTAAGATTCACAACCCACGCCTATTTAAACTGAAGGAGAGGTCCCTAAGATATTTCTTTACCATTCAGCACTGCCCCGGCAAGTGGCACAAGGGTTCTGATGCCATATCCCGCAACCCAGTTGCCATAGTAGAAGCCCTTACTACTTTATTCTCAACACAACCTTCTAACCAGGACACACACCTCTCTGACGACATAGATGACTTAATGGAATCAGTGACCCATCAGGCAATGACGAATTGTAGGGATAGCAACAATATCATATCACTTGACCATATTCGTGCATCTGGCCAGAATGATCAGCATTACACATCACTTTTAAAGGTGATTGAACAAGGATTTCCTTCTATACGTTCTCAGGTCGAACCAGGAATCCGCCATTTCTGGGAGGTACGTCACAGACTCACCACGGACAGAGGCTTAGCACTGATGGACGAAAGAATTATCGTACCTAGGACCCTACAAGGGAAAGTGCTACATTGCCTACATTCAGCTCATCAGGGTGTATAGGGCATGAAAGCTCGTGCAAACGATTCAGTGTATTGGCCTGGTATGAACGCATCCATACGCAATTTCAGGAATAATTGTCGGGTGTGCACCAGTATCGCCCCATCCCAACCCCTCGAGCCAATCACTTTAACAGCAACTCCAGATTGGCCCTTCCAACAAATAGTAATGGATATATTTTACGTTGGGCATATTGCATACCTTGTTTGCGCAGACCGACTCACGGGCTGGATCATCTTATATCACCTAAAACCTGGTCATGCCACCACTAAAAGATTAATATCTATTTGTAGGAAACTCTTCCACACTTATGGTACTCCTGAAGAGCTGAGTAGTGACGGTGGCCCTCCTTTTAATTCTGAGCAATTTCATCAGTTTCTCAAGTCATGGTGTGTTAAAACATAGAAAATCATCAGTAGCATACCCTCAATCCAATGGCCGAGCGGAACTCGCTGTCAAAACTGCCAAAAGGATAATCCATGGCAACACAGGCCCTCAGGGTTCACTAGACAATGATAGTGTTGCCCAAGCAATCCTCCAATACCGCAATACTCCCATTCAAGGCATCGGCCTATCCCCAGCGCAGTTGCTGCTCCACCGCCGACTCCGGGATTCGATCCATTGAGACCTATCCTCTACAAACCACATTCTGAATGGATAGCCGCAGCACAACGTCGTGAGGAGAGTTTTCGTCAACGGAATGTCCTGCTGTCGGAAAGATACAATAGGTACACACACAGTCTTGACCCGCTACAGAATGGTGACAAAGTAGCCATTCAAAACCCATCAAACCGCCGGTGGACCACTACAGGCACCGTCATTGAGGTTCTCCCACATCGGCAATACCGGCTCCGAGTGGACGGATCAGGTAGGATCACACTCAAAAACCGACGCTTCCTGAAAAAGCTGACCACAAAACCCAAACCCACACCATTGCCTAGTGCTATGCTTGATCCCATTGGCTCCAACTCTAACACCCCACACCTCAACATTAGGGACCAGGCCTCACCCAATGTCACTCCGCCCCAAAACCAAGGCCGACGAAAATACCCCGGGCATTGTCAAGATGCTCCCCTCTAATCAGCCTGGCCGAAAGGAACTAATTTCTCCTCAAAGGCCAATACGCCTGCGCAATGGGAGAGGGGGAGGAAAGGGGAGATGTAGAATACTGATAATTGTCATTCTGTGTTACTTTCACCTTTAGCCAGGATTGAACCTGCAGTCTGGAAATGACTGTTACAGATTGTTAACTATTGGACAGTAGAACAGTCAAACACCCCCTCAGCTTAATGGACTCTTCCTGGCAGCCGTGGCAGGAATTATTTAAGCTGTTATAGTGGGCTCATTAATGAACTAGTAACTTCATGTTAGGCTTGGCCAGTCAAACCAATTGTTGACTCAAAAATATAGACTCACGCCTGAATTGAAAAATTGCCATTGGGTTTGCTTGTTGCTTTTTTCTATGCCAACCTTCTTGCCCTCCGAAATATGCCAGAGCGACCATGTGGCATAAAAAACATGCGAGCCGCCTATCCCAAACTGTATCACAGTGCTACGTATATATATTTTAGGGTGTCGCAATTATACTACATCATCCAAATAGGCATCTATAACAACTTACCTTTCAGTTTATATTTGTGTTAGGATATATAAACTGTGTATGGTAATTTGAAATTGATACTCAAAGGCTCTAAAAATGCTTTCAGAAAATGTGAAGTAGTTGCAAATAAAACAATATCTAATCATACTTCCTAAAGGTGACTAAAGTTTCCATCCTTATGGAATGTAGAATGCCCTGAAAATAAAGCTTAAATAAACATTTAAAAAGATTTAAGATCTCCGACTGTGTTGAAAATCATCAAGGCTTCCAAAGCCTTACACAAGTTCGCTTTAGAATAACCATCACTTTTCTGTTATATATATATATATATATATATATATATATATATATATATATATATATATATATATATATATGGTTAGGAGGTTGGTTTAGAAGGCTATCACAATGCAGGTGTAAAGAAAAAATAATAATAATACGGTAACAATGGTGTTGTTCGTTAACCTGTATTTTATTCTTGAATTTTCGAGATAAAATCTCTTTTTCAAAAGATCATTGGAACTGAAGTAACAATTATGGCATTTTTCATTTAAAAAGAAATGCCATAACTAGAGTACTTCAATTCCAGTGATCTTTTGAAAAAGAGATTTAATCTCGAAAATTCAAGAATAAAATACAGGTTAACAAACATTGTTACCGTATAATTATCATTTTTCTTTACACCTGCATTGTGATAGCCTTCTAAATCAGCCTCCTAACCAATATATACACAATGCTTCAAGCAAATTATAAAACTCTCTTATATATATATATATATATATATATATATATATATATATATATATATATATATATATTATATATTCGCAGCATTTTTATCGTTGTTTTGACAGTACGCTGTTTTGAAACTATAAAATACGTAAATAGTTCAAACGTGGGTCAACTGATTGCCAATGGCCGCCTCTCCGCTCTTTCTTTATATCAATTCTTTGAAGGGCAGACCAGTCCACTCAGACAACACACAGGGGGTTTCACTCTACGTATACATGTCCCTCCCCGCCCGTAACCACAGGATAAACTGACGTGGTCATCATGGTTTGTATGCGTCTGTGTATTCGTGTGATTGTCCACGCATTTGTGGGGACGTATCCTGCGACATGAGCGTTGTCTCAACGGCGGGAGTTCGAATGGTGTAGGCACTCTCCTACATCACACTCTGCCGCACTTTGAATGTCGTCAACCTCCATTCCCTCCTCGGGCTCGTGCTGCATGTCAGGCGATGCGACATCGATGTTCTTATCAGTGTCCATGGCCTCATCAGGTGGTCGTTGCTGCTGGGACCCAGAATCTGTGGGAGAGTCCTGTTTTGGCCGTAAACAAATGGGTACATTTCAAGTACAAGTATGCCGTGCATCATTTGCTGTGTACAAGTATTTAGTGCATCTTTTGTTGTGTACCAATACGCAGTGCATCTTTTGTTGTGTACCAGTATGCAGTGCACCTTTTGTTGTGTACCAGTATTCAGTGCATCTTTTGTTGTGTACCAGTATGCAGTGCATTTTTGTTGTGTACCAGTATGCAGTGCACCTTTTGCTGTGTACCAGTATGCCGTGCACCTTTTGTTGTGTACCAGTATGCCGTGCATCTTTTGCTGTGTACCAATACGCAGTGCATCTTTTGTTGTGTACCAGTATGCAGTGCACCTTTTGTTGTGTACCAGTATTCAGTGCATCTTTTGGTGTGTACCAGTATGCAGTGCATTTTTGTTGTGTACCAGTATGCAGTGCACCTTTTGCTGTGTACCAGTATGCCGTGCACCTTTTGTTGTGTACCAGTATGCCGTGCATCTTTTGCTGTGTACCAATACGCAGTGCATCTTTTGTTGTGTACCAGTATGCAGTGCACCTTTTGTTGTGTACCAGTATTCAGGGCATCTTTTGTTGTGTACCAGTATGCCGTGCATTTTCGTTGTGTACCAGTATGCAGTGTATCTTTTGCTGTGTACCAATACGCAGTGCATCTTTTGCTGTGTACCAGTATGCAGTGCATCTTCTGTTGTGTACCAGTAAGTGCATCTTTGTGTTGTACCAGTACGCAGTGCATCTTTTGTTGTGTACCAGTATGCCGTGCATCTTTTGTTGTGTACCAGTATGCCGTGCATCTTTTGTTGTTACCAGTATGCCGTGCATCTTTTGTTGTGTACCAGTATGCCGTACATCTTTTGTTGTGTACCAGTATGCCGTACATCTTTTGTTGTGTACCAGTACGCAGTGCATCTTTTGTTGTGTACCAGTATGCCGTGTATCTTTTGTTGTGTACCAGTATGCAGTGCATTTTTTGCTGTGTACCAGTATGCCGTGCATCTTTTGTTGTGTACCAGTATGCCGTGCATCTTTATATGCTGAATGGAGTGACTCTAGTACCTCAGCCCGAAGTTGCCAGGTTATGAGGATCGTGTTGCCTTTGATTATTACTCCTTCCAGGCAGTACATTTCCTCGCACATGGGCCAGAAAACACGAGCTATGGATGGGAGCTCATTACGTGACTTTGGGAAGCCATATTCACTTTTGGAATCCAAAGTAAAAATCCATGTTCACAGCGCCGTATAATGTACGCAAGACAAGTAGTTTAAACATCGGTCGACCGATTGTCAATGGCCGGCTCTTTATTTATGCCCCTTCTTCGAAGGGCAGACCAGTCCAATCAGACAACACACAGGGGGATATCACTCTACTTATACAGAAACCAATGGTAACAATCGCACCTTGAATGTTGTAACCTATAATAAATAATGTATATATATGTTCCATGAGGTCTGATGCTTACGCTGAAATTGCGAGACACTGCTTTAACAGAGAGAGCATTCTAATAGCCTTTATAAATACGCGCACACGTAGATATACAGAGAAGGCATAAAATCAACGGTGCATACTAATTTGGATTGAAAATTGCAAGAAACTGATAGTTACGGAGTGCCGTTGTCTTTATTTCTTCGCTATTTACTTTCATTTGTATGCTCTATCAATCATATGAATATTATTTACTTATGAATATAATAAACTGTATTATCAATAGTAA
>CM042141.1:140802329-140832329 GCA_023376005.1 Doryteuthis pealeii
TGTACTATCCTGCATTAATACTAAGATGAGGACAACAGTCCAAAGTATCAAAATTATTCAAATCAAACCTCATCTCAAAAGTACATATAAATAGTATCGAATCGGTACAGACCCGATTCAATAAAGCAGTGACTCAGGGAACACCTGAGGATGGCCGGGTGATACAGTGGCCGATACGTTATGTTTATATATACCACAATAAAGCAGGGATCAACAATCCGAAATATTATTCGCATCGGGCTTCATCTTAAAAATCCAAACTAATACGATTTTAATAGATTTTCATATTTCACAAATCTAGCAAACTGCAAATATTCTGATTAGCTGACTGTTTCGCGGCAATGGCGTTTGTTTGTGTCTACAAATAAGTATTTGGCGGGAAAAAAAGATGTCTTCTAAACTTCCAACAAGAGACACCGGGCCACTTGACATGACCTCAAAATCTCCTTTTAGCCCAAATTCCAATTATGTTTGTGGCAAGAATGCGCCATTCTGATGAACTCAGCCTCTTAAACTGACCTTGCCATTCCTATTAGAAGGAAAGTTTTGGCAGAAGTTAAACGGCCATGATTTCCTGACGTCGACCAATTTTCAATGTCGACTGTAAGATTAGCGTCAAATGCAGGCGTAGATTTCACAATGGTGACAATGGAGCACGTCCCTTTTCGAATTGACCAGATGGACCGTATATCCTGAATCGATAATCAGTGGAAGTCGAAAGTATATATATATATATATATATATATATATATATATATATATATATATATATATATATGTATATATGTGTGTGTGTGTGTGTGTGTGTGTGTGTGTGTGTATAGATATGTCTGCATGTACGTATATATAAAACAGATCATGTGTGTAGTTCGATTGCATACATTGTATAACAGTGCAAATACACTCCGTACATATATATATATATATATATATATATATTGCGTGTGAGTATAGGGAGACTGAAATTATTTTTTTTCTATGAGTAAGCAATCACGCACACACACACAAACATATATACATATGTACATGAACAAGAAAATATCCACACACGTTCACAGATACTCCAACACACACACAGAGACGCATATATATATATATATATATATATATATATATATATATATATATATATATATATATATTAACGCATGAGCATATATTTCTACACACAAATACACAACCTTATATATATATATATATATATATGTGTGTGTTTGTGTGTTTGTGTGTGTGTGTGTGTGTGTGTGTGTGTGTTTGCATGTATATATGTTTTCTAGACATGTCTATAGACTTACAGAGTCCTTTTTTATCTGAACTTTTGTGTTTCCTCGTCTGCTAATATCCTTTTCCTTAAAATTTTTTATCGTTTGGCCATTATTTTTCTCAACTCATTCAATTTTTTTAGGTAAACTCTATCCCTCTCTCTCTCTCTCTCTCTCTCTCTCTCTCTCTCTCTCTCTCTCTCTCTCTCTCTCTCCCAGGTATCTCTTATTCTCTCTGACTGTCTGTCTGTCTCTCTTTCTCTCCCTGCCTCTCTCTCTCTCTCTATATATATATATATATGTCTCTCCACAACTATTTTTTAGAATCGAATGCCTTGTATATTGTAGTTAACATACGAATACTTGATATCATAACCGTCTGCAAATAAATGGTTAAAGACAAATAAAAAATGCAATGAAATATTTTAAACATACTTAAGATTAATCAGAGATTTTCAACTAAATCAAATGCTGGCATTAAATTTCCCATAAACATTTCCTATGTCGTTAAAGAAATAAATGCAGCTAACATATTCTAATTTAAGTATATAACGATACTTATCAAAGTCAGGCTAAAAGTCTGGAATGTACACCTTTAAACAGATTAATTGAAACAAAACAAATACTTCCATTATTATAATAATATCTACGATATCTCTGTAAGGCTAGAATCGATTACACCCTGTCACTTCAGTAGGTCTTAAACTGACCACATGTTTAAAGAAAGGAAATTGAAGTTGTGGTTTCAATAAATTTGCACCAGGGTGTATACAAAAACTTGCAAGGCTCATTTCAGTTATTTCCTATCAGTCTAACATGATCAAAGGGGAATAACTCTTGACTGATGAATTATTTATTTATTGATTAATCTACTAGGAAAAAAGAAGACGGGTTAGGGTTTAGGGTTACTTAAATGTGAAAATAAATAAATAATTTATCTGTCAAGAGTTCTTCCCCTTTGATTATGTCAGACTTATAGGAAATAACCCTAATTTCCATATTGATTATTCATACATATGTTTACTAGAATCACCTGTGGATATGCCACACTATGATAATCTAATTATAACAACGTTAGATATGTTTAGTTAAGAGCTATTGCATATTGTCCAATATATAAAAATATAATAATCTTGATTTAACTCGCTCCCTTTTTTTTCCTTCTATCTTTTCATTATGTTCGATTGAAATAGATTATTATAATAGTGATTAATGATTCTCATTTTGATCTGTTTAACCCATATATGGTGCCCTACCTCTCCGGGTCAGATTACACATCTATTAATAATGGAGATTCGTTTCCGGTTTTTGTCTGTAACAAAAATTACGTCACTGCTTACGTCACATTACCCAAAATCGTCATAACTTAGAATACATACACTCAAAATTTGAACATGCAACATTAGAGAGTCCTCATTGTTTTTTAAAACAAGTTTTAATAAATACATGACTGGTATTATATATCTATATATATTTGTTTTATTTTAATACATATTTAAAGTTTACATTTCAAATTGTTTTATTTTTTAATCCTTTAATGAATTTGATGATTTTACTTACTTAGGGTACAAACTCGCTGACATTGAATTGTGTTACTCCCACCCCTCAGACAATATGTTTCTAAAATCTATTTTTACATCGCCCGGAGGGTTTTTAAAAATTTTGTACTAGTATGAGTAATGGCGATAAAAGGGTACTCCAAACGCCCACCTCTCCGCTAGGTACAGTTTAGCGGGATACCCAGGGCATTTAATTATGGAGGGATAGGGGGCGATTGGGTAGCTTTAGTAAGACAAGTAGACTAGGAAAAGGAAAAATCTAAATTCAAAGAAGTTGTCTTCTGTTTAAGAATCAGTCTCGTCTCACATACAGTATAATAATCACATAATGCTTGTTTAAATATATACTCAACTTTGAGTCGTATTTGGTTGGTTGGAATTCATGGCATGTCAACATTTGTTGGATTATTTTATGCCAAAGAAGTTTTGTTTAATTCATTCTTCATGTGTATTCAATTTTGTATTATTTAAACACATTTTTTAAAACTCATTTTTTCATTTATAACAAAGATAGAACCGAATCGGTTATTCCCTCTCCAGGTCAGAATGGAACAGGGAGTAATGGCGATAAAGGGTTACTCTACACACTCAAGAGTTTGATAATTGGAACTTCACCATTAGATGCTGGTGAATATCATATGCAGGACACAGATACCATCAGTCACTGCCTTCTAGCACATATATGATAAAGAAGAATGGGAGTTTGCTTGGCGTGAACAGCCGATTGATCGGAGGGGCTTCTACGATCGCACGTCTAGTCTCACTATGGGCCAAAGAGGGGTATTCATGTCATGGACTGCTCAACCACCAGTGTTCAATCCTTAAGCATCATAGGTAGTCACCACGGACTACAGGTGACCCCATGAATTGGATTGTACCACTTTGCAGATGGGGAGTCGGTGTTTTCTACAGCTCCAGACGACAGGGCGGCGTTGTATTTGGAGTGAACTATTTAGGGTGCTGTTTTTTTTTACTTTGGTCGTGAGAATTTTAAAAAGATTATACAGTGGAATATTGGTTCTTGAACGACTCTGAAGTCGGACAATTCAGAGTTCAATAACAAAATTAGTAAAAAAAGCCTCGGTTGTCGAACGAATTTTTGGACTTCGAACACACGAGCCGATGAAACAGAAATCGCGCGAATGACTGCCGAGACAAACAGAAGACGACTGAACGGCTAATCAAATCTACCCAAGCAGGATCCGTTAGCATCTGTCGATATCTTAAAGTGTCTGATAGTGTTTTTGTGCAAATTGTTCGCTTCGTTTGTGTTTATTTTCTACATTACGGTTACGTTATCCTTATTCATGGATCCTAAGAAAGGCAGCAGTGATACAACCTTACAAGGATAGACGTTATTGGTTATTGAACATAATTTTGAAACGAAATTGGTTCGAGAACCGAGGTTCAACTGTATGTCATTAAATCCAATAAATTACTCTTGTCCATTGTATCCGATGATGACACCACGCGAATCCTTTTACTCCAATTTACTCGGTCTCTGGTTGCGCCTTGCCAGCTGCCAATGGAGATGTTAAAATCCTTCAGGTTTCTCTTGATGTTGTCTTTGTACCTGAGCTTTGGTCTACCAATTCCATGTGATCCCTCTCTGAGATTAGATTTCAGTCATCTGCTTTGGAAGTCTATCATCCCCGAGTCTGTTTATGTGGCCACAATAAATAATAGGATATTATCACCAGGTTTTGCGAATTGTCTCCAATAAGAATTCCCTCGAGTCATGTCTGGTTCCACTGTATCCATTAGCCTTTGTCACATTTCAGGACATTGTTCTCAGACTCGTTGAATTGGTTTTGTTAACTTCTTCCGGATTTATAAACAGTTCAACAGAAATCTAATCTTTATTAGTATTGAACGGCTTCTTTTTCATTATTTGAATTCTTCAAAATCTAAGATTGACCAAAAAATAGCGCATTAAAACTTAAGATACAATAGGGACATGATAAAGTAAATTAAGACTTTTAGATATTTTAATTAGGTCACCGTTTCTATGGATGATTTTGTAAACTGTCTTCTACGACTTCTCTGTATTTCTATCCGTTAATCTCATTTATAATCGTGTGATTTTCTAGATTAAAAAAAAATCAAATCATCAACATATATACGAGGGGATAGGTCGAAGTTTTAAAAGATAACAAATATGTCGTTAATCTATAATGAATAATTAATATTTCCAAAAATGAAATTCAAATAATTATGCAAAATTCGAGCAATTGGCACCGTTGCAAATTAATTGCATAAATTAGTATTTTTTTAAACCAGATATGATGGATTAATCATTACTCGTCGGTGAAATAATCACGAGTGGATATGGTTTGATTATATCGATTGAAAAACGTGTTTTGTTTATTGAAATTCTGGTTATGTTATTGTGAATGAAGTTTATTTTGATATTCTATTATTATAAATTATTTAGATAACGGCAAATATATTGAATAAACAAATTACCGTATAAACAAAGAAAATAGGTTGAATTTCGTAGGATTAGTTTTTAGAGGTCTTGATTCTCTTTTTTTGTCTTTTTTTTTTTTTGCTGTATGTCGGTTAGTTGGATTTCACACGGCATGTCATCCCGTGGGTTATTTAACGCCGAAGATGTTTTGTTTTCTTCATTCTTGATGACACTCATTTCTTTAATAAACACATTTTTCCGTTTAACCCATATATGGGACCCTAAAAGGTACTACCAAACAGTCAGAATGAATCTGGGGGACATGCTGATGGAAGGGTACTCCATATTCATCAGAACTGGAGAATTTGAACTTCATCATCAGATAGTTTAACGTCATACCCAGGACACCAAAACCATCAGCCACCGCCTTCTAGCACATATATGATAAAGATGCTATGGGGCTTGGTATGAGAACAATAAAGTTGGGACAATCTAAGTTTTGACATGATCGCAGGTGACCTTTCCGACCGCCTATATTGCTTAATTAAGGGCCAAAGTGGAATCTTTCATGTCAGGGACTACTCAGGCACCGGGTTCCATCCTTAAGCATCACGGGTCACCACCCATGTCCAAAACGTGGCACTATTGGTGGGGGTCTTACCCCTTTTCAGAGTTGCAGGTGGTGTATTCTAAAGCCTCAGGCGACTGTGTGTTGGATGTCTTAGTTACTTTATAATGGTCTTACTTGGGTGCTTTGTTGCCTTCGATAGTTTGCTGCTTTAGTTTCTAATCTTTATTAATATTGCACGGCTTCTTGTTCATTTATTATTTGAACTCTTCAAAATCTAAGCCAGAACAAAAACAGCGCATTAAAGCTTAAGATACAATGGGGACATGAGTAAGTAAATTAAAACTTTTAGATTTTTTTATTAGTTCAGTTTCTATGTACGATTTCAGGAATTCTCTTCAACGACTTCTCTGTATTTTTATCCGGTAATCTCATTTATACATAATCAGGTGATTTTCTAAATTTAGCAAAAAAATCAAATCATTAACATATTTACGAATTGATAGTTCGAATATTTAACCTTAATTTTGGGTTAAAAATAACAAATGTATCATTAATCTATAATAAATAATTAATATTTCCAAAAATGAAATTCAAATAATTTGTCAAACTTCGAGTAATTGGCACCGTCGCAAATTAATTCCATAAATTAGTGAGACTTTTTAAACCAGATATCGTAGATCAATTATTACCCGTGGGTGAAATAAACACGAGTTGATATGATTTGATTATATCGATGGAAAAACGTGTTTTGTTTATTGAAATTCTTTGTTATGGTTGTCATAAATTTATTTTGATATTCTATTAATATAAACTAGCAGGACCTGTGGATATACTGTAACGTCATGGTATTTCTGCACAATAGCGTCTTTACACAATGCGCTTTTTACACTGTGGGCTTTACACAGTGCACTCCGTGGGTGCACTATTAAAGTTATTCATTGGTCGCTGTTCTCTAGTCTGGGGACGTTTTCAAATGTACGCTGCCACACGCGTACACTTTTGGGCTTCTTTACAACACACAGGATTCCAGCAGTTCTTGGTCGCTAGTATCAACCGAATATCATGTCAAGGGGGTATCACTTTACAGGCCGCGTGCTCTTCGTTGCGATCAATTAACTTTACCTCCACGGGTATCTAGTGATCAGGGAAAGTTCGGTGTTTCCATTCATAATACCGTCCGTAGTATTATCTTCGTAGAATAGACTATGATACCAAGTATATTTTTCAGGAGTTTATTAGAATAAATTCAATTTCGGCTTCTTAACTTTGAGAGAGAGAGAGAGAGAGAGAGAGAGAGAGAGAGAGAGAGAGAGAGAGAGAGAGAGAGAGAGAGAGAGAGAGAGAGAGAGAGAGAGAGAGAGAGAGAGAGACATCCAGCCACCCAGCCAGCTTAATTAATAAGTAATGTATTCATCTGGTTTCAACTTCGAGTTTTTCAGTACTTTGGGTTAACTTTTGGTGGCATGACCTTTTTCCAGTCCGTAACTCAGCGACAACAGATACCTTCCCCTGTACAGGCACACAAACGCCTCAGCTCCGATCAAGCCCAACTCCAACCCCAATTGTAACTTCAAACTGATCTCTTAGCCAGAGGTTTCCAACAGAAAAAATCTCGAAGGGTCTTCTTCTCGAAGAATCCATTTCTTCTTAGAAGGAAAAGAATGTCCTCCAACATCAACGAGCCTTCGATTCGTTCTAATCATTCGATTCCTTTTACGGTCATTGTGAGTTCACAGCCGTTCGGATCAAGAAACAATTAATTAACAGTCAAGAAGTCTGAAATTCATTAAAAACCAGCCTTCATGACTCCAAAATCTCGTTTATGTTTTTATTTCTTTTCGGGCCGATTCTTCAAAGAGACCACCCGATAAGGTCTGAAAATCATGCTACATCTATTACGCTTTCTTTCTGTTTGACACAAGGCCACAAATATGGTGTTCCCAAGTAACGCTCGACCACTATGCTACAATACCACAAAATGATAATTTAATTAATACAACATTAGATGTGTTTACTTAATAGCTATTGAACATTTTTCAATATGTAAAGTAGTAGGGGTGGCCTAATGTTGGTATCCGCCAGACTGCGAGGGAGTCTATACACTTTTTACTAGACCTAGACCATGGAGATTGTTTTAGCATCTGATGTGGGGCGCCACTACTACCATCAGCTCCTCACTTTACCGCAAAGATCCCTGTGTTGCTCATGCGCTGCGTTGGCGAGGGCCGGTATCGAACCAAGAACCTTGTGATTTCTAGGCAAGTGCTCTACCGACTAAGCAAAACCGGTCCTCGATATGTAAAAAGTATAATAATCTTGATTTAACTCTCACTCTTTTTGCTTTCTTTCCTTCTATGTTTTTATTATGTTAGATTGAAATTAATTAGCTTTATCGTTTCTTTGTGCTAACCCCCTCTCTACTTTCCCCTTACTCTCTTTCTTTCTTATTGTAATTTTTCTCTATCGCATGTTCTTTTCCTCCCCTTTTTTCTTGATAATAAAAACGGAATGATCCATTATTTAGATGAGGTGATGACTCTCATGAGAAATAAGTATCTGGTGGATGAGCAACAGCAGATAATCACGATTTTTTAACCAGAGGGAGTTGCAAGATGATACTGTCGTACAATTAAAGAATATCAGTATTAATATATAGATATTGTTGTGGGTGAAATAACCACGGGGAATATGGTTGGTTACATCTAATGAAAATGTGTAATATATTGTCTGATCAGTGCACCCAAGGACCAGACTGAATAGGAAGTGCATGGAGGTCAGGTGCAGCCTGGAAACGAAAACCTGACCTTTTGCACCTGGAAATGCAGGTGAATATTTGACACGATTTCGGTGCAGAAATCTGTAGGCGTAGCCCATAGCCAATGAAAACAGCCTGCATGGGCGAAGAGGCGTGTCTACAGAAAAAACTGCGTAAGTGTCACGAACAAAGAGGCGTGACACCGGGGATACAATAAAAGAAGCCCGTAGAGATCGATTAGAGAGACGACGATCAGGTTCGAGATCACTTGAAAAGAATTCCCGAAGGCTCCACGTTGCGTAACCCTGCCAACGACTCTCAGCTGTATACAACCGGGGAAAATAAACATCTCATCTTACATGTTCCTAAATACAAGTGTTTATGTTCTTTGACGGGTCCAGTGTGTAACAAATGTTATTTTGTCAAATTCTGGTTATGGTGTAGGTTTTATTTTGATATTATATTATTAATTATAAACTAATTCTCATCTTCCTTAGCTTCTCGTCGAGAATTGATCAAAATCTACGAATGTATCTGTCGCAAACGCAGTTAGTAAGGCGCTCTTGAACTGTTAGTATTAGAGAGGGCAAGTGGCTGTATGACACGAATGAGAGAATACAGCTCATAATCAGTTATTTTTCTTTCATAAATATGAATGCGCATATGATAGTGAGTTATGGGAATTAGCACAATATGTACAACAGGACATGCTGGACACTGCTGGAGAAGTATGAACGAACTCATAAGCGACATTCTACTCTGGAAAACAACACATGGGCACGCCAATGGGGGCCATACAACAAAAACGTACATTGACCAGCTCTATGCGAATACTGGATGCTGCATAGAGGACCTCCCAAGGGTCATGAATAATAGGGACGGTTAACGAGCGATTGTAATTGATACACGTGCAACTAGTGCGACATGTTGATGCTAACCTATGTTTACAGATTAGCATTATAACTGGTTGAAATGTCATCTATTCATGTCACTATGACCAACGCCCCTCTTCCCTAGGTCGTAATAGCCATTTTGGGTTCTTGAGTTTAGACCCTAGCAGTTGAGCATGCATCGTGGCAGACGTCAGGTATTGAATATCTGCCATATAGTACCTAAATAATAAGAATGGAATCGTCTGTTTCTTTTTTCCAATAAATAATGTTTGACGAAACCTCGGGAGAAAGAAACTACTAAGTCTCACAGGACTTGATAATTCAATGTCTTCTTCAGGTCTTCAGGGAAGCCTAAAGTCGGTATCAGCCAATCAGCAAGGGAGTCTATCCCCTTTTCACTAGCGCTAGACCAAGGAGATTGTTTTGGCGTCTGTGGTGGGGCGCCACACCTACAATCAGCTCCTTACTTTACCGCACAGATCCATGTGCTACTCATACGCTGAGTTGGCGAGGGCCGGTATTGAACAAGGAACCTTGTGCCGAACGCTCTACCGACTGGGCTACTCTGTTCACTTTGTATCTTTGATTAGTAAACTATTTTTCTGTCCTTATACTCATTGATTCTTCCTATTTTTTGGGTATCCATCCGTCTACCAGAGACGATAGCGTAGTGTACATAAAACGTGAAACCAAGTAGCTAGAGCGGGTTGCTATGGAGGACGAACTGTCGCCCAAGCAGCAAGTCCCCCTCAAGGAAAGTCAAAAACCCAATGCAGTTTGTCAACGATAATGTCATAGGGTTGCATGGTAGCCCTGAAGTTGAGCATCACACCATCTTAGGAACTCCTGCAGAATCCTCGATATTCAAATCGGTCTACTACAGAACCTAACAAGCAACGTAATTTTTTTTTTTGCTTATTTTTGGTCATGCTTGGAAACATTTGGCGATCTACCCATAGAGAAGGAATGGGGGACCCCAAAATTTACACCCAATTTTATTTATTTTCCTTTTTTGGGTTTTTTGGGATATTTCTGTATATAAGGCATGGGACAAGTAGTCACTTCTACTTATAGACTCGTCGACTATCACGTGACCTGAGAAAGATTCCTATTATCCAATCACTGGCAGTGCTGCTGCTGCTGTTGGTGTATTTATAGAGGCCTTATTCTAATCTTAACTCATTGACACTCGGACCATCTTGGACGTCGGACCTAAAGGACACTATCCCACAAGGATTTATTGGTTTACTCACTTGTTTACTTTAAGTTCTTCTTACAACTGGAACCAAGGATGGCGGCCAGTTACTCAACAGGGTTTATTTTTTGCTTGTATTTATTTTACCTTAGCTGCCATCAATATTTTCAATTGTAAATAGAATAACTGTTTCATAAAGCAGCAGCACCGACACAACCACAGTCTGGAAGAACTGTCGCTCTAACAAAGCATCTCCAGAATAAACTAGATGGGAGCTGCACAAGAATGCGGCGTGCAGTCTTGAACAAGTCATGGAAGCAGCATCCCACAAGGAAACAGCTGTACGACCACCTGCCCCACCCCCATCTCACAAACTATCCGAGTGAGACGGACATACATGCAGGACACTGCTTGAGAAGCAAGGAAGAACTCATAAGCGACGTTCTCCGGTGGAAGCCAACACATGGACATGTATGTGTGGGGCGCCCAGCAAGGACCTACATTGACTAGCTATAGGAGGATGCTGGTTACTCCACAGAGGAGCTCCCAGGTGTAATGAATGATAGGGAAGGTTGGATACCCGTGCTGTATGCGCGACATGATGATGATGATGATGGTGTTTCATAACGGGGTTTAAGTAGGATAGTCCATAGTAAAACATTAGTCAGTTTGATGCACGTTAGTACGGACGATGATCGTGTGAAGATACCTTAAAATATGAGAGTAAATTTCTTCCTACTATGTCTCTGTTAATTCTGATGCTCGAGTTAGGACAATATACATATGTAACTCCCTATAATCTTTTTATCATTTAATAAAACGAATTATATCAAATAGGTGTTACTCGAAGGATTAGTGAACATTGCTTGGTTTTTCTTATCATTATTTATCATTATTTACTCAGTCGGTAGAGCATTCGGCTAGAAATTACAAGGTTCCTAGTTCGATACCGGTCCTCACCGACTCAGCGTTATGAGTAGCACAGGGATCTGTGCGATAAGTAAGGAGCTGATGGTAGGCGTGGCGCTCCACCTCAGATGCAAAAACAATCTCCTTGGTCTAGCGCTAGTGAAAAGGGGATAAACTCCCTCGCTGATTGGCTGATACCGATATTAGGCCACCCTAATACTTTTTACTTACCATTATCTACTTCGTTTTCTACGAGGCGAACGTTTACCTAGGCTTCTGGGATTCGAACTTTCTTGATTAGTTTTTCTGTAATCTGTTTTGTCCTGTTTTATAATGGATTCGATCGAATAATAATAATAAACCGCCAAAAATCGCTCTAGGGTTTCAAATGCACAATATTCTATTTACAGCTCGATAGACAATTCACAATACTGACAGCAGCAAAATTATAAATTTTAATCTTGGTCTGTCGTCGTTCACAAAAAGGCTTCAAATTATGATTTCTCATTGTTGACAAAGACGTCGTCAGTCTGGTCGCTTTCTCTATTATCTGCCAGCTATTTCCTTGCCACAGTCCTCCTGCAAAAGTACAATGTATGATTAAATTCCGGAAATTATTGCTATTTCCGGTTTGTTAAAGTATGCATTATTTAATGACAGTAGCGCTTTCGACCAGCGGCAATTGAAGGTCAGTTAATGTCGAGGCAAATTATGTTCTTATGGTTCATTTATGAGAAGGTTACCGCTATTTCTTTTCAGAATTTATTTCGATAGATTATGCTGCTTTATATTACAAGAATACGTGTTTGACTGAGTTATTTCCCTTACGGTTAAATGAATACGTCAATTTTATTTCATAATCACGTGTTTAGAGTATGTATTTCTTCTTACAACGCATGGGACAAAATCCGGATAAATTACATTTTGTTAGATTATACTGCTTTCTATACAATAATAATAAAGTAAACCTAATGGTGCATGAGGGAGTTATTTCCCTTGAGTTTAAAAGAATAAATCATTTGTTTTTTCCTAATTAAGCGTTTTTAATAAGTTTTTGTTAAAAATATCGCAATGGAATAAATCACAATACAATAAAACTAGCAGGACCTGTGGATATACCACAGTGTGATAATTTAATTATTACATCTGATATGTTTACTTTAAAGCTAATGCAGAAATAGTTCAATATGTAAAATGTATAATAATCTTGATTTAACTCTCTCTCTCTCTCTTCCCCCTCTCTATCTCTCTCTCCCCCCCTCTCTCTCTCTCTTCCCCCTCTCTCTCACCTCCTTGCCTTCTTTTCATTTTGCTTGATTGAAACAAATTAACGTTATTGCTTCCACGCTCACCACGTCTATCTTTCCTTCTGTTTTTCTATATTTCTTTCCTATGATTTTTTTCTGTTTAGCATGTACTTTTCTTCCCATTCTTCCTCTATAATAAAAGCAGAACGGTTCATTATTTAGCTGAGGTGACGTCACTTATAATAAATACAAATTCGACAGATAAGCAGCCCCAGATAATCAGGATTTACAATTTTGCATTTCATCTTAGATGAATTGATAACTGTGGCGTAATCAAGGAACACGAGTATTAATATATAGATGGTACTGATATTGATACTTCGTCTTGTGACCGAGGAACAACTCAAACACAAACAAAACTCGCCTCAAATATAGCATCTTACATTGTTTATATATTTACTAAGTGAAACCGAGTAAATATGATAAAAACGGTGTGTGACAATCAGTAACTCATCATTCTTTCACGTTTAAGCGGGTCTTTCTACGTTGCAGGAGGAATCAGCTCGTCTCGTATCTTTGCGCTTATTTTTGTCTCAGTCCCAAACTCTACTATGTCCGGCCACAAAATCCGGGATTTGGAAAAACCGAGCTACTTTTGAGGGAGTTCTGAGAACAGTGCATGTTTCTCTAATCATTTCGGCAACTCTACCTGATTTAGTGCTTTTAATCCTGGTGTAGCGTGGCGGTATATGGCCACAGTACCAAACGTGCCTCCAAATTCACGACACTAAAAAGGTATTCGGCACGTGGCGGTCATCTTGACGATAAAAAAAGTACAACGCGAGAAATATATCGTCACAAGCTGCTTAGCTTTTATTTCCAGGGCTAGTCTCGAGGGCTGTGTCGGAGAGGAGGAAAGGCAGAGAGAAAAAGAGAGAGAGGACACGGTTCCCACAACTGGGACCAGAGTTCCGGTCCGTACCCTACGCGTCCGAAAGCAAAAAGAGACCGGTATTTTGCTTCATCGTTCCACGTCACCACCTGACTTCCGGTTCCGGTCAACACCCGAAACTTCTGGTTGACATTCAATTCCCCATTCGGGGGGTCACGCCCCGGTCAAACTCAGGACAACCGTTTTGTGCTCATCACTTTTTTTAAGAACCTTTACTATCTCTTATTTCTTCTTCCTCTCTTTTCTGATAGTAGTTCTCGCAAAACTAAGGATAATCCCCATCTTGCTACACTGGGTGTCGAATATAGATTACGTTTTCTTGTTTTGTTTTGGGTACTAATACACAATTGCGCACAGTATGATTTAGATTACGTATAAAAAAAGCACTCCATTACATTTCACAGAAATACGCGAAACTTTTGAAACGCTTGGGTTAGGACAGGACACGCAGGACACTGGTGGAGAAGCAAGGACGAAATCATAAGTGATGTCCTCCCGTGGAAGTCAGCACAGGACACGCCAGTGTGGGCCGGCCAGTAAAGATGTACATTGACTAGCTCTGTATGTATACCGGATGCTGCGCAGAGGAGCTTCCGAGAACAATGAGTGATAGGGATAGTTGGAGAAAGATTTTCATGGATATTCGTGCTAATAGCGCTACATGTTCATGATGATGAGGGTTAGGGTAATGGTTAATTTTAGTGTTAGGGTTAGTATTAGTCATGGTTAGGGTTTAGGGTTCGGATTAGGTTTAGGCTACATCAGGAGTTTACGACATCTAATACTATTTATGAATAAAATGCGATTCTAATGATATTATTTCTTGCGAGTTATTCTGTATTTCTATCATGTTTCAAGGCCGGAGTAGCAAATATAGTGTATAGTTCTTTTCATTTTGTTTATCAAAGCTTTTGTCACATTTAGCCTTCCTGTCAGTAATTCAATTTGTTCCTCATCCAACTGCTGGAGTTTTTATTTTCATTTTATTATCAATCTATTTGCTCACCCCCGACCCTTTCATACCCATTACTTTCAGATCCACTCTGACCCAGAGTGGTAGTATATTTTAGGGTCCCATCTAAGGTTTAAATATGTCCAACATATCTAACTGGTTTCGGCCGGGGGGTCCAGTAGCTTCGGCCGCTGGACTTTAAAAGTTAATAACGTCGATGCCAGGGGCTATCCCCCCAGGTAATACCTGCCCCCTTGGGGGCTGGGCTGGGTTTATTTCCCAGCGCCTGAGGCGCCCCCTTGAGGGAGGATGTCGAAGAGATCAACGCAATTTTTGTTCTTTCCCACCCATGAGCTTCAGTTTGTGGGTGGGCCCACATTAAAACAAGGCCTTGTGCCCAGCCGCATACAAGTGATGTGTGAGGCAAATACATATAAGGTTTAAATAGACAAAAATGAGTTTTAAAAATGTGTTCAATATGTGTTAAATAAACACATTATTTAAAACTCATTTGTTTCTATTTAACCCATTGTTAGGACACTTACTACCACTCCGGATGAGTGCAAATGGGATTAATGTCGATCAAGGGGTACTCCAGAATAGAAACTCAACCATCAGATAGTTTCACGTCATATCCAGGACACTAAGAACGTCAGCCACCGCCTTCTAGCACATATGATGAAAAGAATTGGAGTGTCAACATAAGGGCAATACGGTCGGGACAATTATATTCGTATTGGATTTATCTCTAGATCTGGTCTGGTTGATTTTATTCTCGGTAGTCTTCTTTGTCTTGTTTGGTTGGTTGATTGGGTTTTATTGCATGTCAACCCTTGTTGGGTTATTTTACGCCGAAGACGTTTTGGTATCATTTTTGATGGGTACTCAATTTTTTAAAACTCGTGTTAAGACTCATGTTTTTTTCTACTTAAGCCATAGATGAACACTAACAGGTACTACCACTCCTCTGTGTTTTGGCCGTTTGTTTGTTCTTAGTAAACGAACCTAAGATTTTTTTCTTAGAGCTCATTATTATTTTATAAGATCCAGATCATCAAACACGCGTGTGAGAATGTAATAATAAAATAAATAAACAAGTCTTATATTTAAATATGATTATATTTATTGGTGAGCGCGATTCCCCTCTTGGCCTAATTTCCAATCTCTCTGTCAATTAGAATAAACAAGGGTACCAATTATTTAGGAAGCGGCGCCATTAGAGAGATATTGAAACAAATGATAAAGAAAGAACGAGAATGTCGTTACTCTGAACTGCACTGATCACACGACCACGTGAGTAAGAATAAAACAAAAAAAAAACAGATTAATAAATCTATTAATAATGGAGATTCGCTTCCGGTGTTTGTCTGTAACAAAAATTACGTCACTGCTTATGTTACATTACCCAAAATCGTCATAACATAGAATAAAATTTATTCAACGATTTTTGGCATGTTCAAATTTGAGTGTATTTATTCAATAAATACTCTCAAAATTTGAAAATACAACATTAGACAGTCCTCGTTGTTTTTTTAAAACAAGTTTTAATAAATATATGACTGGTATTATATATCTATATATAGTTTGTTTTATTTTAATACATATTTAAAGTTTACATTTCAAATTGTTTTATTTTTTAATCCTTTAATGAATTTGATGATTTTACTTACTTAGGTACAAACTCGCTGACATTGAATTTTTACTCCCACCCTCAGGCAATATGTTTCAAAAATCTATTTTTACATCACCCGGGGTGTTTTTTTTATTTTGTACTAGTTTTTATAATGAAGGTAGATAAAGCTTATAACAAATTATGATACAGAATAAATATGAACACCTATTATTTAGACTTACCTGGAATCAAAGCATGAAAATTAGATGAATAAAGATAAAAACGTTTTTTATGAAATTAAAAAAAAAAAAACATATATTTAAGAGTCAATTGTTTTTGTTCTTGTTGGTTGTTTGGTTGGATTTTACGACATATCAACTATTATTTGGTGATTTTTATGCCGAAGACGATTTGTTTTATTGATTGGATATTCAATTTTTATTTTTAAACTCAATTTAAAAATATATATTTTCTAAACTCATTTTTTCTATTTAACCCAACAGGTATTATCACACCAGGTTAGAGTGTACCTTGAAGTAATGGCGCTGAAGGGGTACACCACAATCCCCGAACTCCAAATTGGAACTTAACCATTAGATGGAATTTAATTTCTTATAGTATGAGTGTGTGCATGCGCGCGTACATGTTTCCAAAAAGAACACGCAAGAAATATAATGATTTTTATGGTCTTTAATTTATTTTGTTTAGATTCAGTTTCATAGGACGTTGGTATTATCTGCTAATAGCTGTTTTTGGATTAGAATTAGGTTTGGGGAAGTTTGTATTTGAGACTGAAGCTGCGGTTAGGCTTGGGATAATAGTATCTGAAGAATACTAACAGTTGTTTGGGTAGAATTAGGTTTGGGGAAGGTTTGTATTTGAGACTGAAGCTGCGGTTAGGTTTGGTATAATAGTATCTTGAGGAATGCCTTTAAAAAGTATCAACCGCTTATCAAATATCCTCCTCTAAGACAATACTTACTTTCTCTAAAATGTCCTGGGTACGACATTAAACTGCATCTAATGGTGAGGTTCCAATTCTGGAGCGCTGAAAAGTGTGGAGTAACCCTTCGTTGTCATCACTCCCAGGTCCACCCTGACCCAAAATGGTAGTATCTGAGTTAATAGAAAACTAAATTTAATTTTTTTAAAATTAATACCGATTAAGAATGAATAAAACAAAACGTCTTCAGCATAAAATAATCCAAGGGTTGATGTACCATAAAATCCAACCAACCATCCTTTCACTAAAGTATTGCGTCTTGGTATAAAGAAAATACCATACTTTCAGAAGTGTCATTTTTTCTTAAGAAGGAATTAGTATCACATCATTCGCAATCTCGTATTGTAAATTAGCAACTTTTCATCACAAGAGAGTTTCTTTCAAAAACAATAAGAAGGTAAGTATGTTCCAGCAAATGTATGCACTTTACTCTTGTGCAAGTCTTACAGAAAATATGAACAGTAAATAACAAACCTAACACATCACTCAATAAATCCCGGGCCTGACGTATAGAAATGCACGTGTCAAAATTTGAGACTAATCGTATTATTAGTTTACAAATTACAGTTATTTAAGTGAAGCTACTAAATTTCGTGTGTATATAAATCATTGCTTTCTGATGGGAAGAAATACGGTTCAGGCAAAGCAATGGCTTGATAAGTGTGATTCGCACTCTGCTCCGTCGGAAACAACGGTTAAGAGGTGGTATGCTGTCTTTAAACTACCTATCGTTTTCAACACTTGAATGTTATGCCCCTCTTCGTATAATGTTAATTATTTTCGTTTTTACTGCATGTCAACCATTTCATACAGAATACTTTTTTTTTCATTCTTGATGGGTATTCAAAATTATTTAAAACAAAATTATTTAAAACTCATGTTTTCTATTAAACCCATAGATGGTAATATTACTACCACTCCGGGTGAGAGTTGACCTGGGATTAATGTACATCAAGGGGTATTCCACACTCCTCAAAGCTCCAGAATTGGAACTGCACAACCAAATAATTTAAGGTCATACTCCGGACTCTAAGACCCTCAGCCGCTGTCTTCTAGCACATATATAATAAGAACGCTTGGAGTTTTGCCATAAGGGCAATAAGGATGGGAAAATCATATAGGTGCTGGGGCTTGACAGGATCAGCCGGTTGATCGACCGTCTAATCTAAGTAAGGGCTAAAGTTGAGTGTAGCATGTCAGGGACTGGATTCCATCCTTAAGTATCACAAGTTGCCACCCACGGCCAGCAGGTGGCCCAATTTGGTGGGGGATATTTTCCCCTCTGCAGAGGTGTAGTGTGCGTATTCTACATCCAGTTGACAGGATGGGACTATTATTCAAGTACTATCTTAACTGAAGCTCAGTTAGTTTATCCAACACGAGTATCGTACAAAGGGAAATATTTACGCTAACCATCTTCCATTATTCCCACTAGCAAAAATATGCACCCTCCGGACACAAGTGTCTAAATTTTAACATAATCAAAAATCATATTGACTAATGAAATTAATTAAGAACACAGCAATACACTTATTTTTACTTTATTCTAAATAATTTCAATATAAAATTACACATACGATCACTTTTAATATGTCACCAAGTAATTATTTATTAAACAGTTTTGTTAAAACCGGCAAGCAAAATTATTCACACCATATACTACGTAACATTTATTTCTTAATGATATATAGCACACACTGCAGGATTTGAAACACATATGGGCTATTTTGAGGCAAATCTTTCTCAGCTTGACCTTAATAGAGAAATTGTTAATAAATAAGATAAGATGCAAATTAAGATAAATAATGATTGTTTAATAACCATTGAGAATATAACGTAAATAACTAAGGAAATTGATACGTTGGTGGGTACGTAGATTCGGTTACAGACAGACAGATAAATAATCTCCATTGTAATAAGATTTTCAGATTTTGTTACATATGAATAGCACGTTTTACAAATTAAGATTAAAAAATGATTATTTTATAACCATTGAGAATATAACGTAAATAACTAAGGGAATTGGTACGTTGGCGGGGACGTAGATTCGGTTACAGACAGACAGATAAATAATCTCCATTGTAATAAGATTTTCAGATTTTGTTAAATATGAATAGCACGTTTTACAAATTAAGATAAAATAATGATTATTTTATAACCATTGAGAATATAACGTAAATAACTAAGGGAATTGGTACGTTGGTGGGGACGTAGATTTGGTTACAGACAGACAGATGCATAATCTCCATTGTAATAAGATTTTCAGATTTTGTTACTTAATAGTAGCACGATTTATAAATTAAGATAAAATAATGATTATTTTCTAACCATTGAGAATATAACGTAAATAACTAAGGGGATTGTGATGTTGGTGGGAACGTAGTTTCGCATAATCTCCATTAAAATAAGAATCTAAGAGATTTTTTTCTTACATATGAATAGCACGTTTTCTTTTAAAAAGAAAAAAAAACAACATTCGGAAAATGTTGCTTATTTCATTTCTATTCAATGACGAGTTTCAATAAACGAAACATCCAATATTAACAATAAATATATAAACAAAATACGCTGATACGACAGCTGCTCGGAAGATTATCATCCACTGTGGCAAGTTACTCATCCACGCTGTCGTATCCTTGAATGTGCTACTGTGTAGATTAACTGCATCCAACCTGGTCTCCGAGGATCATCATCATCCAGGGTTCAACTACACATTGCTCTGATGAGAAAAAAGGTCAGGCGGTACATTATGACATCATCGGTGAAAGACGATGTGATTGGATGTATTTCACACAAATTGTGACGTATTTGCTCTTGGGGTAGGAGGGATAAATACCACCTGCACATCTGTACAATTTAGGTTAATTATTTTTACCCTTGCTCACCTGCTTAGGAATCCCAAGGTCCTGGTTCGATACCGTTCCCGCCAACTCAACAGATGGATGGTACAGATTGAGTAATCCAATTGGTGTGGTAAAGTGAGTAGCTGACGGTAGGTGCGGCGCTCCATCTCAGCAAAATTATCCCTGGTCTGGCGCTAGAGAAAAGGGGATATATTCCTCTCTCTCCGACTGTTTCTGACAATAGACCACTCCACCAACAAATATTTACTAAGCTTAGCACAAGGTCAGCAATATGGTGCGCCAATGTTTTTCACATCTGTCGTAGCCGGTGGTTCACTGGAGGCTAAGTGACAGCAAGTCTCCTCAGGAGTCTTCTGAGTATTCTAGCCGATCTTAACAGTGCAGTAGTTTCTTCCTCTAATTTCCAATTCAACCAAATTTTTTTACAGAATGTTATACCGTTCCAAGGGCACCAATTAGAATTGGTTCTACTTTCATGTTCCATAGTTTTCCCAGGTCTCTAGCTTAGCACAAGGCCAGCAATATGGTGCTCCCAATGGGAATCGAATTCACTAACATTGGTCTGCTTATCAAGTTTCCTAACCATTTGACCACATGATGTGCTCTAACACATTAAGTATAGATTGTGTGGGTAGGTTAGAGTAACCTCCCTTTATTGATAGTAACTTAGAGTGTACGGTTCTGGTGTTATGCAAATATTAGTGGCAGGCCGTCGGCAAGTCTCTAATTAATTACTGGTAGGCGCCGCCATTTGCATTCTGGACTTCGTACGTCGTATGAGACGGTCGATTCGTGTAACTGTTCTTACATAGATGATCTTTTGTTTAATACGACAGATGTGGGGAATCCAGCGAGGATCGAAATCACTTTCAGTAGTAATGGGCGTGCAAGACAAAATTGTTTTCCATTGCACCACAATGGATTTGCCAGATGAGTGCATATTTCTGTATTTCTTGTATGGAACCAGTTGTATGGAAATACCATGAAAAGTTTGTACGGACGTGCGGGAAATTTGGAAAGGCTGAAATTGAACTTACAATATATAGCATGCAAACAATTGTCGCACATGCATAATTTTATCCATTGGTAAATCCAAATTTCGTGGAGAACTCCGACAGTTATCAGCAGTATGTAGACCTAACAATTTAATAAAACAGCCAGTTATGTACACACAGTTGCAAGAACCAACAGTTCTAAGAGGTAATAATCTGATGATTCTACTCTCAAGAACCAAGGAAGCCATACTTTGAGATGAATCCGAAGACTTAAAGCAATGAACCCAAGCATCATGCCTCCCAATTCAATCAAAGTGAAAGGGGTCAAATGACAGTGCAAGCGATGACATCATGGAACGTATCAACAAATCAAAGAACTGCGTCCAAAACATGACGTCACTTATTCATTTGAAACCATATTCATATTGAAAACGTGCTGAGAGCACGTATTCCCATATGTCTTTTTCGACACCCGTCCTATCGGTCATTGCTCTACCCATTTTCTCTGCACGGCACCCAGTGTCCGTACAAAGTTTATCTCTTATTATAATGAAGATTGCGTGTTTGTTTGTAAACCGAAACTACACGACCAATGACGTCACAATCCCCTTAGTTATTCAATAACCGTTATCATTATTTAATCTTAATTAGCATCATACTTATTAACGATGTCTCTCTTAAAGTCTGAATTTAATTTGCCTCAAAACAGTCTTTATTATTAATGTTTAAAAATTTTGAATGTGTATTATATATCATTTGGAAATAATAATTTAGATAATGTATAGTGCGATTAACTTGCATACTGATTTTAACAAATTCAGGTTTGATAAATAATTATTAGTGTTATTGATTTCTAATATTATTGTTTTATTTTCGAACATATTAAAAGCATCACTGGGTATAAATTTATATAGAAACCAATTAAAATGAAATTAAAATGAGTGTAATCTTTTTATGTTCTTATTTACTTTCGTTAGTTTTTTCTTATCTAATAAGATACTTAAATACATACGCGAGAATACATAGAGAATGAATATATCTGCTCGTCTAAGTTTTTTTCAGATTAGCCAACACTGACGTCTATATGTATACGTAAATACAGGAAACGTCACTTATGAGTTCGTTCTTACTTCTCTGGCAGTGTCCATCGTGTCTTTTTTGTCTTAATTGGATGAGTTTTGTGATAGGAGGTAAGTTTCCGTACAGATGCTTTTTGTAAGGTACTTCTTCCAGGATATTGAGGAAAGCACGTCGCGACTTGAGTAGTCCCATGTAGAGTGTTTCGTTAAATTCCTAGTGGCACAGCCATACACACTGTATCCTAAAAATGATTATTATTGAATAGGAATAGATACGGAAAGCATACACTTTTTTTAAATTATTAGTATTAGATAGAAATAACTGAAACTATATAAACGTGTGCAAATTATTGGTATTAGATCGAAATACTTGAAACTATATAAATGTGTATAAACATTTGTGTGGAGATGCGTGGAGTAATGGTTAGTCTTAGTAAAAGGATTCGTCGACCTGAATTCAAATCCACGGCGGCTGTTTCACATAGCGCTGATACCTTTGCGAAAGGTATGAATCCATACCTTCTCCCTCCAGCTATGGGTAAATAGTAGGAAAGAATGCTCTTTAACCTTGGATATGTAACCAGTCTAGAAGAAGGAAAACTTCGAATTCAAACCTGTTAAACTCCGCTTAAGAAATTGACCTTGTGTTGCATCCTGTTCGTGCGGAGGGGTTGGTAAATATATAAATATATATACAAACAAACGATTATCAAATATGAATTGTATGTCTACTGGTAGGTTGCGGCTGTGGTAGGTTTAGATTTAGAACGGGGGGGGGGGATTTACATTGGGATTTATATCATATGGGGATATATTGCAAAATATTATAAAATGTTTGTCAAATGCCCTCGTGACCGGAGTTCACTCATTTCGCTAAAACATATTTTGCATTTTGGCATTCACAGAATAAGTTACTCCTATTGTTAAAACAGCGTTTTCAGTAACAACGTTCTGGGTTCGATTGTGATCCTCGTCAAGTCAACATATCAGTTATACGGCTAGTAATGAACAATAGCACACACGATTTAATATCATTAGATTACGTTAAAAACGCATTAAATTTCAATACATTTTACGGAAATACCCGAAGCCTTTGAGACGTTAGGGTTAGGAATAAACTACTTCGGGAGTTTCCATAATCTAATGCTATTTATACGTGAAATGCGATTCTAATGATATTAATTCTTGCACGCTATTCTGCATTTGTACTGCGTTATGGTTAGACTACTTTAGGGAGTTTCCGTAATCCAATGTTATTTATACGTGTAATGCGATTCTAATGAAAGTATCTCTTGCGCGCTATTCTGCATGATTAGATGTAATAGTTGACATTTTAGGTAAGATATAGAAGCAAACAGTCGTGCTTACATCACTGTACTGACCTTTTTTTTGTAAATAAATTCCGGTTGCAGATTTTATCTTAACAGTGGTGCAGACTACAACCGAATAAAATCGCTCATTATTGTTGAGTTCAGGAACTGGTCAAATTCTTTTGTCAATAATATTCAGAAAGTGTGTAATGATGATACTAATGATGAGCGTAATGAACTCAGTCTTCTGCATTTTGGCATTGGAGAAAATAAAGGTCATCAGTGAATAAATTGTACGGCCGTTATCTTGCGACACCCTCTGGTTAAAAATGAGACGTCCAAATCGTCCATGATGAAATGAAAAAAAAACCTGTAAATTCTGATTATCTGGTGATGCTCATCCGCCGAATTCTAAATTCTTATGTGTGTCGTCACCCCAGCTAAATAATGAATCATTCCGCTTGTATTGAAAAGAAAAAGAAAGGACATGCTACACAGAAAAAAATAATACAAAAGAATTAACGTGCCGATGTTAATTTTTCATTAACAGCATGTTCCGATGGGATCCACGCATTTTGACTAGACATCGCATGAACTTTGGTTTACGCGTGGCTTCCCACATTAAAAAAGACTTTGTGTCACATCCTAACCTGGTGGGAGTTGAAAAGAAACTGTTGAGTAACTGGCCGCCATCCTTGGTTCCAGTTGTAAAAGAACTTAAAGTAAACAAGTAAGTAAATCAATAAGTCCTTGTGAGATAGTGTTTTTTAGGTCCAACGTCCAAGATGATCCAAATAGCACTGGCAGTATAATACACCACCAGCAGCAGCAGCACTGCCAGTGATTGGATAATAGGTTGCCTTCCCTGGTCACGTGGTAGTCAACGAGTCTATATTTAAAGCGACTACTTGCCTCATGCCTTATATACATAAAAAATTCCAACATAAACAAAGAAAAATGTGAGTTAAATCAAGATTATTATACTTTTTGCAGATTGAATTATTTTGGAATAGCTCTGAAGTAAACATATCATACGTATTGATAATTAAATAATCATAATCCTGTGTATCCACAGGTCCTGCTAGTAATGATTATTGGGGTTAGCATTGGTCAAATTCTTTTGTCCGGCAATATGCTCAAAATATCTAATGACGAACGTAATGACCTCAGTCTTATGCATTTTGGCATAGAAAAATTAACGTCATCGGTGACGTCTTTTGTTTTTATTCATGGAACTTGATCGCATGATGCGTTTGGTAATCATGCAATACTCACGGGAAATCAAATTCTAATGAATTTGGGCGTTTTTTTTTCTTATATGCATAGCGTCTAAAATGTGTTTTAATTTAGAAAACAAATTACGGTTTATCTCGCCTCTCTTCGATGATTTATATTTTACGCTAATACGGTAACTTTTTAAAGTTATGTTCGTTTTTTCTTCTTCCCAGATGGAACTGTGCTACAATCAGGAGATGGAAAACCTTAAACGGCAGATAAACATACAAACAAAACGTCTTAATATCCGAGAAAAACAAGTAGAAATTCTTGAAAAAGATAACAGACTGTTGGTAAAGGTAAACAGCACTCTTAGAAAAGAATACACCAAACTCCAAGAACACCTGGAAAATGTTAATATTTACAATTGCGTACAACTAGAGAAGAAGGAAAAGGTGATCGAGTCGCTACACACAGCCAACAAGATATTACCCAGTAAAAAACAAAATAAAAAGGATAAAATTAAAAAGATGCGTTCCCGCCGAGAGGTCGCAGTGGATGATACAGGAAGTAATATTGGGAAAACGGATGTTGTATTTTGCAACTCGCGAAGTGATTATCAAGGAAGTAAGTTACATGGAAGTGACAATTTCCGGGAAGAATTTGAAGTGGATAACGGTGGCATTTTAGATGCTGAAAAGATTGGGAAAAGAGAGGGTGTTTACGAAAGGTTCTGGAGAGAGAAGATGGCTACTCTTGATAAGAAATACGACTATCTATTAAAGGCGCTCTTACTCAAGGCCAAATATTTAAATCGAGCAAGGTTAGACTTGTACAAGATCAAAGAGGCGGAAAAGGAAAACTCAATACTGAAGCAAGATCTACAACACTATCAGGGCATGAATCAAAAACTCGAAATCGAATTGGCAAATCATGCGCAGATCTTAATGGTTCGTAACTCGGATCTTTGGCAACGATTTCTGGAACTGAAACGACAACGCGAAAATGTGTATTTGCCGAATCCGCAAATCACAAGTGAAAGAATATCAGAGCTCAATCATGAAGTTGATGAAAGTGTTTGTGATAACCTTGGAAAAGGTAAAGAAACCTCAGCTGAGCAAACCATACCTACATGTCCTCAGTGTGGATGCCAGTTACAGTGGGACATAATGTGTCAGTTTTTTAAACAATCGAACCATGTTCAACAACATACTGGTGCCAATTTTGAGAGACTTTCTAAATATGTATCGATGGCTGTGGATTTGAAACTTCGAAATTTAAACAAGGTCAGGCAGACTAAATTGAAATTGATAGACTTGAAGCAGAAATTAAGAGGAGTACAGATTAAGGTAGAGAAATACCGTGCCGCCGTAGGCAAAATGGAACGAGAAAGAGAATTGTATATTAAGTTTACTGCTGAAATATGTAAACAAATGGCTCTTCTTTTCGACAACTTAAAACTGGCGTAGTTTCATTTGACGAGATGGGAATATACGTGGTTTATATCTTTTTTTAAAGATAATTAAAATTTGGGCTAAATATAAACAATCCTTCAATCCATTTATTCGATATTATTCAAGATTTGAGTACAAATGCAGAATGGCGCACAATATCATTAGAATTGCATTTTAATTATAAATAACATTAAATTACAAAAACTCCCAAAGTACACTAAACCTAACAAACCCTAAACCTAACGTCTTAAAGGTTTCAGGTGTTTGCATTAAATGTAAAGCTTTTTATATCTCATATGATATTATCCATTGCGCGCCATTCTGCATTAGAACCAATGCATTTCATACGTAATCTAATATTATCTCTTGCGTGCTATTCTGCATTAGTACCAATGCTTTTTATACGTAATCTAATGATATTATCACCAGCGCGGTATTCTGCTTTATTACCAACGTTGTATTTTGTTTTGTTCTGTTGGAGCAATTTTTAAAATAATCAAATATTTCTTTAAACACATATATATATTATTCGTATATCATCATTATCATCATCAGATCGTGCATTTAGCAGAGATAACCTCTCTCTCTCTCTCTCTCTCTCTCTCTCTCTCTCTCTCTCTCTCTCTCTCTCTCTCTCTCTCTCTCTCTCTCTCTCTCTCTCTCTCTCTATTCCTAGTATGAATTCCTCACGGCATCAATAATGTGTCCATGTGTCTGCTTGGGTAAAATATGGTACGTTTTCTCTTACCAATTTGAACCCAATATATGGAATACAAGAAGTCTTGAACATCAATGTTGTTCCCGAGGGCATGGTTCTGAAACTACCACTTTTACACAGCCCTGCCACGATGAGGAGGGGTTGAACTTAAGAAATAATGAGTTAGATGCCCGGTAAGCAAAAAGCTTCGTCCGCCTTTTTACAGGTCTTTTTTTCTGCTGGTGTCTACCCACTCACCACACAAGATAAAATCTGACAGGTTACCGGTTTATTCACCAATGTTCCGACTATGAAACAGATTGTACTGGATTACATAGTACTGTTATATATACTTAAACATCGAGTATATAAACGTGGAGGGAGACAGATAGAATATTGATAGAGATGGTTGAAGATGGTCTTACTTGTTACTCTTCCGCTTCTACTGGTTCCTACTAACTTGTCTGGCCGCCTAATAGTAGTTTTATTAGGGAGTAGCAAAAATACTACGAGTTTTAAAAGCGAATTAATAATAATTAAATCTATTATTTAAGGTTAAACTTTATCTAAATCGATAAGTAGTAGAATAATAACCATCATTAAAAAAAGAAAAATATAATTACATATGCAGTTTATTTTTAAAAGATTTAAAACTATTCGTTTTGGTCAATTTCGACGATATCCGCCATTTTGGCTGTTTTTCAATGGTTTTAGGCGCTTGTGTACAATTTTAATGTAACATTTGGGATGGAAAAAAATACCAGAAATCAGGTAATTATCCGATTTTAATGAAATTTTCAGTATTGATTTAACAACTAATGAATTTTATAATGCATCAGTTATTTTATTTTAGAATTTTAATTTAGTATTTTTGCTATGAAAAATTAATATATAAAATTCATTTAAAATATGAAAATCCTAATGTTAAGTTTAAAATGTCATATTTTTAGAATCTAAAAATAAATATCTACTTAATGCAAACCTTATTTTAGTCGCCAAAAGTAATAAGTTTCGAAAAAAAAAAACTCTATTGAAAATGTACCCTCTCCCCTTTTTAAGCAGAAAAAAACATCGATGTATAATTTTTTTCTTTTATAAAATAATAGCCAATTAAATAATTATCGAAATGAGTAAAAAAGAAATCCCCAAAAAATTAATTATTTTTCATTTTTTTACATTTTATTTTTCGATTTTCGGTACTTATTTTCTCATAAAACAGCAACCGTAAAAACATTTTTTTTGTTTCTATTCATAATCTTCATTTTATCTCTTTATTTATACTGGAATTAGTATCGAAAATGATCAACTTGCAAAACATTTTACGCTCCCAAAATTAAGTGACCTGAAAAAAAATGAGAAAGTTTTGAAATAAAATAAATAATGCATTATAAAGATCATTTATTGATACATAAACACTGAAAATTTCATTAAAATCCGATAATTCCCTGATTTTTGGTAAATTATTTTCTGTAGTCATTTTGTCAAAAACGCATTTAAATCTCAGTTTGCCAGTCCCTATCTTACTTGTTACACTTCTGCTTCTACTGGTTCCTGTTAACTCGTCTGGCTGCCATGTTCTTCTTGTTGAGCTTACTTCTCTTCAGAGCTTCTACTGGGATCCATTCTTCTTTGTGATGGGCTGGACCTTGCTTGTTTTATAGGTGCCACCGATTTTCCCAGTAAAATTTTCCCCCGCCCCTGTATTTAACACCATGAAACTTGCATAAAAGTTAATATTATTTTTAACATTTTTGTGCATTCGAAAGAAGAAAATTTTTTTAAAAACTCCTGATGCTTTAAAAAAATGTTCAGCTTACAAAAATAAGGAAAATAATGAACGAAAAACAATGTTTACATTTTTGCACCGTTAAATCAATTGAAATTTAACGTAGCCAAATAAGTTATGACTACAGGCTGTTTAAAAAATTATCTGAAAAATCAATTAATGGTCCGATTTTCACGAACATTTCCATAATGATTTACCTTTGAATGATATGTCTTAAATTGTTTTTTCTTAAAATATATTAGGGAATTTCTTTTTCCGAGGTCTACCCCCACCCTATTCTATTTTATGAAATATGAAAAAATGAACCGACAAAAACGATTTTTCCTTTTTTTCTATAAAGATAAGAGTCTGTATAATTATATCAGAAAAGTTTTATAAGCTTAGTTGCGAGAGCGTTTTAGTAAAAGTACCATTAATACAGATTTCTGCGAAAAAAATCAATAAAGAAACTGACCGTGTTGTAAAAAAACGGACTGTTTTACTTATTTTTCAAGATAACGGTGAGTAATTTTTCCTCAATCGGATAACTGCACCTTTGAATTAACTGTTTTCATAGTAAACCTCTTTATGTTTGTTATTTATTTATTGCGAGATTTTAAAAAAAAAGGTAAACAATACTTACGTATCTTCCTTAAATATGGCCTAAACTGATCGCCTGATCTATTTTGGTGGTACCTACTTGTTTTTATATTCAATTGACAAACAAGACTTGGTTGTTTCTTAAAGCCTTATTTTCAGAGCCCAGCCCATATTTGATTCCGCCACAAAAACGTCTACGCTCCTCAAAAGTCTGCTCGCATGTAATCTAAAACACACGCGTCTATAATGGCGCGTTTTCAAGGGGTCAAATTAAAAGGTTATTGCCGTCAACAACTGTCGGGTAACTTTCCATTGACACGGTCATTTTAAGTTCACTATTCAAAATTCTAACTACAGGTATGTTCTTAATTTATTAGCTGCTTATTAATTATGTATCAGTACCAGTAGCATATTTAGAGGCTTGACTCATACCACTGGCTTTGATGGAAATGAAAAGATGCACCAGACATTTGAAACATTTCATAATAATTTTCATTGATTTCTTTCTTGACATTATATCCCAAGTTACCGAATGTATTTCCTTTGTGTTTTTAAGCATGTACATTATTATAGAGGCGTACTTAATGTCTCCTACTTCTGGTCGGTAATTTCACAATACCATACAATCAATTAAATTTCATTTGTGACTTAAGCGATGTTTCTCGATAAGCATTTTACTTCAGCTAAATTGGTCGCCTTGA
>CM042141.1:140837329-140842329 GCA_023376005.1 Doryteuthis pealeii
GAATACAGCCGTTCGAAAATCAAAATTATTCTTTCATTGGTGTTAAATGATTTTTAAGATTTTTTTAGATTTAAGAGTTTATTGAAAATCACCAAGAGTTTAAAGTGGCAAGTTTTGAATCATGGTTCATACGAAGCGAGATAGGGTTAGAGAGTTACGTGATCAGATGGGCCAAGGAACGTAAGATAAGAGATTACTCAGAGTCGACGAGATAGTCCTTGTGCAATGGGTGAATTGAATAAAATTATGTGTACAGGGATATAAATTCCTTGTTCCTGATTAACAAAACAACCAAAACATAGGAAGATGATGTGTGTGTGAGAGAGAAAGAAAAGGAGAGGGTGGAGAAGAGAAAGAATAAAAGAGAGAAATATAGGAAAGGAATGAAAGAATAAAGAGAAAGAAAGAGACAAATAGGGGAGAGAGAAAGAATGAACGGATGGGTGAAAGCAAGAAAGAAAAAGAGAGAGAGAGAGAGAGAGAGAGAGAGAGAGGGGAGATATATATATATATATATATATATATATATATATATATATATATATATATAGGTGTGTCAAAAAATTATAGAGATTTTTTGTAGTTTTTGACACACCTTCTATTCTGAAAAAATAACGTTACATTCATAAATGTTTTTAAGAATACAAGGTGTGTCAAAAAGTGCCAAGTATAAAGCCATATTTACCAAGATAGAAATAAAGAACGGATAGAACGTTTTTTTTTTCAGAATACAAGGTGTCAAAAAGTACAAAAAAATACCGATACTTTTTGACACACATTGTGTGTGCATATATATATATATATATATATATATATATATATATATATATATATATATATATAATGTGTGTGTGTAGACAGACATCAGGCAATGCAGTATTGTGTGACGGCTGTGATTCAACCCGATATATTTTGTTTGCAATAATAATAATTTTCAAATAGATCAATTTGTCACATAGATGGAAACCTGACATTTACTATCAATCCAGATCAGAACAACTAAATATATTTGTGTATGTCAAATATTAAAATATGGCCAATGTGATCATATTTAACACGGGAAAAACTTTCACTTTCTAACAAATGCGCACTGCAGACTTATCGAGAAAAAAAAACAAGGTTTCGCTTAAGCTTGTAGGTTTGTGGTTGGTTGATTGGATTTTACGGCATTTCACCACTTGGGTTATTTAATGCTAAAGATATTTTCATTCATTTGTGTTGGGTATTATTTTTTTTTCAAACTACTTTTTAAACACTTTCTGATCTATTTAACCCATAGGTGACCCTAACAAGTACAACCAATCCGGTTAGAATTGACCTGGGTGTAATGGTGATGAAGGAGCACTCTACATTCCCCAGAGCTACAGTACACGTTTGCATTTGAAGAAATCATATAGCTGTGTTTGTATTTTTGTCTTATCCAATCCGTGATGTTTTTGGTTGGTTGATTGGTTGGTTTTTACGGCATGTCATCTCTTGTTGGGTTATTTTATGCCAAATATATGTTCTTTTATTCATTATTGATGGGTACTCACTTTTATTTCAAACTTTAAAAAAAAATGTTAACTCATTTTTTTATCTAACCCGTAGATAGGACCATAAGAGGTACTACCACTACGGTTACGAGTGAACCTGGGAGTAATGGTGATGAAGGGGTACTCCACATTCTACAGATGCCATGACTGAAACTTTACCATTAGATAGTGTTTTAACAGCATACCCAGGATATTAAGATCCTCAGCCATTGCCTTCTAGCGCATATATGATAAAAAGGCTTCCTGTTTTCCAAAAGGGAAATTTGGTTGGGACATTCATATAGATGCTAGGGATTGTCTTAACCAGCCGATTAATCGGGAGGGAACTCTCTGACCGCCTGTCTAGCCTAATTAGAGTGTTGCATGTCATGGGTGGATCAACCACCAGGGTTCCGTCCTTAAACTTCACGGATTGACACTCATAGCAAACAGGTGGGCTTACGGTCAAGTTACGATAAAAGCACCGTTTCCCGCTAGATTCCTAAAGTTAAGTAGCAACAAGCCAGTTTAGTACTTAGATGGGTAACCATTTATGCAACAGCAGGTACTGTAAGTAACCACATATCAAAACGACTTAATTCGGCATTAAATGACCCAAAATGGGTTGATATGCCTTAAAACAAAACTACCAATCAACCAACAGCTGGTCCCATTTGAGGGTCTTACTCGTCTGCAGAGGTTCAGTCGATGTATTCTAAAGCCAGGGCTTTGTTTCTGTGTAAATTGTTGGTAGTTGTTTTCGAAGCCATTGCAATGAACAGCCTACCGGGCGCATCAATATTAACAGTTAATGCATAGAAGTGGATAGTCAAAACTACACCTATACAATTGCAGATGCACTGCACTGTGCATATTTAAACATTGACTGAGTTGCATCAATCCGTGGGGATATAAATTACGTGCTGCTTGGGACAAAAGTAGATTTAACGAAGATTTGCTTTGTTGTTTTAAGAGAGATGGCGACAGAAAGAAGATTAAATATACAATTTTACTTTTTACATTCTATTTCTTAACGGTTTAACAGAGAAATGTTTTCTCGTCTCTTTTCTAAGTAATTGGTTGTTTTATACCAAACAAACAACCTGTGTAAATGTATTGCATGTGAAAGACTCAGAATGCTGTCTCTAAAGCAATTAGAAAAATCCATCTACCTTGGTAGTAATATCTCATCCATAGAAAAGGAATGGTCTGATATAAACTGGGACTATATTACCTTACCGGTTGTTTGTTAGGGATTAGGGTTACAACCCCTAACGCCTAAAAAACAACCGGATATTGACGATGTAAATGAAAAAAAAATGACCTAATGACACGAAATTGAAAAGGGGTTCTTTAAGGTAATATGGTCCGTAAACAGATTATGAGTCATATGAAAATCCAATCTCACTGCCATTTTAAAGCGGGAATTCTTACAAGCCGTAGTGGGGGGGGGGTATTTGCCTCATACCCCACTTGTATGGGCTGGGCACAAGGCCTCGTTTTAACGTGGGCCCACCCACAAGACGAAGCTCATGGGTAGGAAAGAACAAAAATTGCGTCGATCCCTTCGCCATTCTCCCTCAAGGGGGGTGCCTCAGGCGCTGGGCAATAAACCCAGCCCAGTCCCCAAGGGGTAGGTATTGCCTGAGGGGAAAGCCCCCTGGGATCGACGCTATTATTTACAAAAACCTAATCCAGCGGCCGAAGCTCACTGGACCTCCCAGTTGGGAGTTAATAGGTCCTTACACGCCATAGTTATATAAGTGCTACTGTATGGCTGCAACATCTGGATTTAAACAAAGCGCCAAGAAAATAAGCTTGATGGGAGTTGCACAAGGATTCTGCGTGCAAACTTAAACAAATCGTGGAAACAACCCTCCACAATAAAGCAGTTGTATGGCAACTTGCCCCCATCACACAAAACATCCGAGTAAGACGAACAAGACATACCGGAACCTTCCGGAGAAGCAAGGACGGACTCAGAAGCGAAGTTCTCCAATGGAAACAAGCATGTAGGGATATCAGCACAGGCTGTCCATCAAAGACCTAGATTGATCAGCTCTGTACGGATACTGGATGCTACATAGGAGATCTCCCTGGAGCAATAAAGGATAGTGATGGTTGGTGTGAGATTGTCATGGTTATCCATGTGACTAGCATGCCATGATGATATACTCCGAACGTCAAAAAATCTAATAAGATAAAATGGTTTCACACTTAAAAGGTAAGAAGCAGACAATATCTCGCAGAAACTATTACATATGCAAATTGTGCAGTTGATCTGGCTGTAGGGGATTATCTTCCTTTTGCTGGAAGTTATCTTCTCGCTGCGTTGCTGTTTGTTCCCACTAGGGGACCTCTGGTATTTAATCGCGTTCATTCAAACGCTGCTTCCTATTTTTAGCTGGATCTTCTCAAGAACTGCTATGGGCTAGAATCTATCTACCCCCTTCTCGGCCCCCCCTTACATTACTGTAAGTCCTTTATACAGCATGGACTATCCTTTAGTTCAATGTCTGTAACATTTATATGTTAGGTACATTTGGGTATCTTGTTTATACCTAATATTGTATATGTATTTACATGTTCTATTCTCCTGTACATTATGTATATTATCGTTTCCATGTGCTGTTATATATATTAAATGTTTTGTCCACAACCTGTCGGAATTGTATGTCATTCAATTATCAACTTTGAATCTTACATGGCATTTTCTCAAAGTACACCAGCTCAAGCATAAAATCTGCCTCATAGCATCCAATTGTCTGCAAGAGGTATCGTTCTCTAACTGAACTAAGATAAAACAGAGTCCCTTGTGTTTTAATCAAGATGGTGTCATTTCTTCATTAAATGACAACTTCTAAAATTAGTTTACGAGTTCGTATACATCGGTGGTAATATCGCATCTACTGAAAGCGATGGTATAACATGATATACTATTCACAGGTTATCGACAACATGGAAATCTGATAAAATAAAACGAGAATAATTTGAAGCTGTAGTCCTATCTCTATGATTATGTAGTTTCACTACTTGGTGTTAAAGAAAAGCACAAAGAATAGTAGAGCTGTAAACCACAAAAGTATGTTACGTGTTTTTTTGAACAAATTTCTGGAAGCAGTATCCTTCAGGACAGTTTTTCTTGATGAGAGAAGGTAGAAAAAAGGTGAGATGCCCAAGGAGGCGCAACAGACAAATAAATGAATGTGAATCATCATGATAATTAACATTATTAGTTAAATGTTTTTCTTAATAATTCCGCAAAAATTATGGATTTGAAGAGAGAACCGGTTCCTAAAAGAATGTTGTATCCGATATTATATACAGGGGTTCTCCTGACAAAGATCAGAAGCAAATTGTTATTGGTCAAATGTACACTTCCTATTTCCCTAATCAGAAAAAAAACATAAACATGTTGCATTAGAAATGATTATATGATTTTTACTATAAAAATGCATTGGAAATGATTTCTACTATAAAAATGCA
>CM042141.1:140847329-140859829 GCA_023376005.1 Doryteuthis pealeii
GGTTTATTTGTTATATGAAGATGCTATTAAAGTTATATAGAATTGAAGCTACTGTAGGGGGTTATCTTCCTTTTGCCGGAAGAGTTATCTTCTCACTGCGTTGCTGTTTGTTCCCAATAGGGGACCTCTGGTAGTTAAGTGCGCGTTTATTCAAACGCTTCTTCCTCTTTTAGCTGCATCTTCTCAAGAACTGCTTCTCGGTGGGGCTTTCGCCCCCCTTACATTACTGTATGTCCTTTATACAGCATGGACTATCCTTTAGTTCCATGTCTGTAACATTTATATGTTAGGTACATTTGGGTATCTTGTTTATACCTAAATATTGTATATGTATTTACATGTTCTATTCTCCTGCACATGTATATTATCGTTTCCATGTGCTGTTATATATATTAAATGTTTTGTCTCACAACGTGTCGGAATTGTATGTTATTCAATTATCAACTTTGAATTCTACACTACTAATGCAGAAGAGCACGCAGGTGATAAAAGTATTAGATTTCGTATAAAAAGCATTGGATTTCTGTTCATTCAGGGAAATTCCCGAAAGCTTTGAGACGCTAAAACAAAGAACGCGAAAACGATTTATAATTTTTCCTCACAAAAAAACAAAAAAACAAAAAAGCATTTACCTGTATTTTTTTCTCTGGGTGGGGTTTTAATTGAAACAGGGACTTTAATGGAGGAGGTATATTTTCAATACTACTACTACAAGTCGAAAAGCTGTTGTCAGCCAGATCATAACCCTGCCGAAACCCAGAGCTCTCCCGACATTATACTTTGTCCTGTTGAAAACCGTCACGTCTATTTCAACCGTGTGCCCTGGTCCACCAATAATTCTGGGGTTGTTCATGAAATGATCGCAGCAGACGTCACTGATGAAAAAAAAAATTATTAAAAAAAAAGTATCAGGTATTTATCGAAAAGTATTTCCTACTTTATTTCCGTAGAAGACATCTCTCTTTACAAAAATCAATTCTCCTTTCTTCTATGGAAGACGAAACTTTAAACATACCAACTCTGAGAAATTCATTTTTTAAAGACTGTTTTCCGAGCATTCTATTTGTAAAAATAAATCATGGCGTCTATCTAGTTCGGGACTTTCCGTCATATAATGTTTTTTATACGTAAAATGTGATTCTAATGCTTTTATTATTGCGCGCATTAGTACCGAATTGAAATACTTTATGTATTTTATTTATTCATTTTTTGAATTGAATTGAAATAATTTATATATTTTAAATATTTGAATTGAAATACTTTATATATTTTATTTATTCATTTTTTGAATTGAATTGAAATAATTTATATATTTTAAATATTTGAATTGAAATACTTTATATATTTTATTATTTTTTGAATTGAATTGAAATACTTTATATATTTTAAATATTTGAATTGAAAACTTTAATATTTAATTATTTATTTTATTATTCATATTTTTTCAGATTATTACAATGCAAAAAGGAAATGTCCAAGGTCTTATTAATTTCGAATTATCTTCATCATCAGTGGCGTTTTTTTAATATGAACGCGGTGGTGTGTGTTCATATTTCTGGACGTTATAAACATGGCGTCACATGTGGTGTTTGAACGCTATGCAGAATATACGTGACTCCAGTTGTTCAAATCAATTTAAGGTCGCCTTGTGTTGTGATGTTCTTTAGTTCTGACGTGGAAGGGTCTGATTGTACTTTCTATATAAAACCATGGCATTTTAAGCAAATTAAACTCTAGATAGTGTAAGGTTTTGGCACATATTTTGATCTCATTTTGGGCAGTTGGCTAGTGTTCATGTTGTAATAGTATTATGTTTTCTCGTTAGGTGTTGGCGTAGTCAGTGTCCAGAGTGAACCAGTTGGATATCTATCCCCTGCATGTAAATAAAATCAAGTTTTACTCAACTAATTCACTTAAACTGATTAAATGAAATTATGGTCGACACTATCAATAATACAAAAACATAAACTCACGTGACTTAGTTTAATTTGCAAATAAAAAAAAAAAAAAAGAACCAAGAAAATTTGATTCGATAAAAAAAATGAACACTCGTCTTTGTTTCTTAACCTGGACACTAACGCTCTTCAAGTGACTGCATCAATATCAACGTAAATTTTAGCAGTCAGAGCTTTTAGGGGCAAACACATTAGGTAGTAATATCTTATCCACAGAAAGCGATGTTAATGCATGTATAGGAAAGGTATGTCCGCATTTGAGAGATTACCAGTCAATTGGAAAATCCGATCACACTGACAAGTTAAAGAGACAATTCTTCTAAACCGTAGTTTTATCAGTGCTACTGTCCGGCTGCACAACTTGGACCCTAATGATGCGCCTAGAGAATAAACTAGATGAGAGCTGCACAAGAATGCTCCGCGCGATATTAAACAAATCATTGGAACAACAGCCTACAAGACAGCAACTGTACGCACAAGTGCCCTCTATCATAGAAACCACCCGAGCGAGACAAACAAAGCATGCTGGGTACTGCTGAAAAAGCGGGGACGAACTCATGAGTGACGTTCTCCTGTGGAAATCAGCACATAGGCAGCCAGAACGGGCCACCCAGCAAAGACCTATATTGACCAACTCACTGTAGGAAGCGCGTGGTGTAATGGTTAAAGTCATAGGAAATGGACTCGTCGCCCCGAGTTCAAATCCTGAACGTGATAATTGCATTTCACTTAGCGCTAATACCCTTGGGAAAGGTATGAATTCTACTCTCCCTCCAGCTATGGGTAAATAGTAGGGCAGACTGGGCTCTTTAACCTTGGTTAGGCAACCGGTCTAGGAGAAGGAAAACTCTGAATTCAAACCTGTTAAACTCCGCTTAAGAAATTGACCTTGTGTCACATCTTGCTCGTGCGGAGGGGTCGGTAAATATATATATATATATATATATATTGACCAACTCGTGCAGATAGTAGATGCTGCGCAGAGGACCTCCTGAAAACAATGAATGACAGGGACAGTTGGCGAGAGATTGTCATGGATAACCATGTTGCTAGCGCAATTGTGGATGCTGCACAGAGGAGATCCCAAGAGCAATAAATGATAGGGACTGTTGGCAAGAGATTGTCATGGGTATCCGTGCTGCTAGCGGGACATGGGTATAAGGAATGACATTACCTTTTGAATAGACGTCTGCGTCGCATGAGCAATGTCCCTTCAGTGATTGGTTGATATTTGGGTGAAGAGAATTCAGTGGCAATGTGTCTACAGAAGTGCACTGAAGTTGAACTGATTCTATTGTTGGGTGTCTCGTCGCTAAGAATCAATCGAGTGTGTCGATATGAAAGGATAAATATTTGAATGAGGTGTTACAGCTCAGACTGAGATTATTTGACGTGTTTGACTAAATAAAGGATTAAATCAAATACAACATCAGGGAGAGCAAGCAGAGAATGATAAATGAGATATAAACTGAGAATATAAATGAGAAGGGGAAATCATAAGGATATAATATATATATATATATATATATATATATATTATATATATATAGCTTGCTAAGTCTAGCTGTACTAGTGAAACGTGAAATAGGACTGTCTGCGATGACTCTCTCTCTCTCTCTCTCTCTCTCTCTCTCTATATATATATATATATATATATATATTATATATATATATATATATATATATATATATATAGTCTTAGGGGTAAGGAAATATGACTGATGATAAATCGGTCGGGTTTCAATTCCAGTTGGTAGTAGCCTGCTATGCCACACTGGCGAGAGCTGATACGTTGAAACTAGGTGTCAGTGAATGACAGACACAGACACAGACACAGACACACACATACACACACACACACACACACAACATATATATATATTATATATATATATATATTATATATATATATATTCATTCTGTCGGATTAACTGCCATTTATTTACACATTTGTCTTATGAAAAAACAAAATATACGGATTTTTACACCTCGAAGATTATCTACGAACACTACAAAAAAAAATTACCAACACCACAAACTTTTTGAAACTTAACATCTTCTTTCAACTGTGCTGTGGACGTGTAAATAACTTCAATAGCTGGATTATATTTTGAACATTTTTGATAATCTCTTACACTTTTTTATATATTTACACCAAACTCTTTTTGAGTTTATTTTTGGATTAAAAAATGCTTCTGTTTTTTTTTTAAATAAAATTTATTTTATTTTTGATACAGAATGCGCATTTGAAAAATTCAAGCATTCCAGCGTGTGTTTGTACCCCCTATTCTCTTCCAACGGTTTTTTTCCCTTCTTCCTTCATATGTTTTGCTCGATGATGATGGCCTTCTACTAAGCGGTCGAAACAGATTCTGTCAGCAGATTATAATTACTAATTGTTTTTTCAAAATTTAAATTCATATATATATATATTATATTATATATATATATATATATAGGTTTGCTGGGTGGTTTTGAAGGCTATCCTAATGCAAGTGTAAAGAAAAATGAGATAACCAAGATTTTGTTCATTTACCTTTTATCTATTTTCTTAATATTTCGGGATGAAATATCCCTTGATCTGAAGATTTCTGAATGCCCGGAGCCTTCTGTGAAGATCTTGGTTGATGTCTGAATCATTACTGTTGTAGTTTGTAATTGTGTATAAATATAATACGATGTCTGTATATATATGTTCATGACTTTTTCAACTGACCTGGCCGAATTAAGATAAAGTTTTTTACATGGACTACCACGCAAAAACAGAAGTGTACTCCCATCACCGGATCTGAACCCCATTGAGAACCTTTGAAATATCTTAGCAAGATAGTTCTACGCCGATAACGATGTGTCAGAGACAAAGAAACGCAGTGACTCGTCGTTAAGAAGTGCCGAGAAAAATTCCCCTGAAAATATCAAAAAGTTTAATTAGATGTATTACTGAGGAGCTTTCTTTGTTTAGTACAACACAATATCATTATAATGGAGATTCGGTGGTTGTCGATCCTAAACCGAAACTACGTCACAATATCATCAGCAATTACCTAAGTCTATCAATGAGCATTTAACTTATGGTTAAATTCATTGATTCATACACTTAATGTTATGTATTAACCTCTCTATGAAAATTGAGATAGATTTGCCTCAGAGCAGTCTATGTTATTAGTGCGTTCAAAACCCTGCAATAAGTCAAATATATTATTAAGAAATAACGGTTTATATAATACAAGTGCAGTTAATTTGCATAATGTTTTTCATAAAACCGGGTTGAATATATAATTACTTGTTATGGATCTCTAATATTATTGTTTTATTTTCCAACGTATAAAAATCAATCCTACGAATGATTTGATATGAATACCAATTAAGATATAATTAAAATAATTATTTTATATGCGTTCGTATATAATTTCGGTAATCTTTCTAATTTGATAAACAAGGTGTTTCAAAAAAGTATCGAGATTTGTTGTACTTTTTGACTCACCTTGTACTCGGAAAACATTTCTGTTCCATTCATTGTTCATTTCAATCTTGGTAAATACAGCTTCAATCTCGATACTTTTATGACACACCTTGTATTTCATTACATTGAAATCTAATTACCGCCCTGTCGGCTGGGGCGTTAGAATGCACCGACTGCACCTCTGCAGAGGGGTAAGACTCCCCCAATGGGGCCACCTGTTTGTTGTGGGTGGCGACCCGTGATGCTTAAGGATAGAGCCCAGGTGGATCAGCAGTTCATGACATGCAATACTCCACTTTGGCCCTATCTTGGGCTAGACGGTCGGTCGGAGAGGCCCCCTCCGATCAATCGGCTGGTCATGTCAAGCCCTAGCAGCTATATGATTTTCCCAACCCTATTGCCCTTATGGCAAGCCCCAAGCCCTTTTTATCATATGGGTGCTAGAAGGCGATGGCTGCGGGTCTACATGTCTTGGGAATGACGTTAAACTCTATCTGATGGTGAGGTTCCAGTTCTGGAGGTTTGGAGAAAGTGGAGCACCCCTTCATCACCATTGCTCCCTGGTCCACTCTGACCCGGAGTGGTAGTACCTGTTAGGGTCCCATTTATGGGCTAAATAGAAAAATGTATTTATAAAAAATTGTATTATCCATTAAGAATTGATTTATTTCAAAACTTTATCGGCATTAAATGACCCACTGAGGTTGATATGCCGTAAAACAAAACAAACCAAACCAAAAGCTAATTACTTACGCCCGGGAGCGCAGATTCTTGTTAGTACCAGTAATAATAAATTAGTAAAAAAGAACAGTGGGTTTAAAAGAAAGACGAGAGATTTATTTTCTCAAATATATAATCGAGAAAGAGATATCAAAAGAGCAGCTCTCAGAATAGGCACGACTCAATACTTTGTGAATCCAGAAGCTAATGACACTTTAGTAGCATTGGGATATACGGTATGAATATTTTTCCGGGTCTTAGATTAGTTTTGCACAGATAAGAATTGTGAGTCGCCTCGGGAAGATTATAAGGCAGATTTCTACTTCAGACACACTAAGTGTTTATGTAAACGTGAATAAATTCATGCACATATTTCAGCTATGGCTATTGAAATACTGAACCTTTCAAGACACAGGTGTCTCGTTCATCATGCAAGTGAAAATATAAAATATGCAAGGATATGTCACGAGTGAATTCTAACGAGGCATTGGTGAAACCATGGAAATTTAAACTGCATCTTTCTCATATATGTATATATATATATATATATATATATATATATATATATATATATATATATATATATATATATATATGCATTCTTTCTTTTTGTCTAACATGCTATCAACATATTCCTTTATTGCATTTAGTTTTTCTTATTTACTTTATTATTTTTCCCTTTTCTTTCTTTTGTTTATATATATATATATAATATATATATATATATATATATATATATATATATATATATACTCACATTTTATTTTTGACACCCTGCCTTTCTCATTCTCTCTCTTTATACATAAGCTGATTACATACATATATATATATAATATATATATATATATGTGTATGTGTGTGGTGTGTGTGTGTGTGTGTGTGTGTGTGTGTGTGTGTGTGAATATAGCCGAGAGGAAGAGAAAAATATATAGAAGAAAAAACTTAATGGAATAGATAAATATGTAGATAGAATTATAGACAATGGAAAGCAATGAACAAGCTGGGACTGATGGAAAAATGTAAACACACACACACACACACACACAATATATATATATATATTATATATATATATATATATATGTGTGTGTGTGTGTGTGTGTGTGTGTTGTGTGTGTACAGCGTAGACAAATTAATAGATAAGCATATATGAATAAATGAAATTCTCTAACTAGAAAGAGATACTGCCATGCATATATATATATGAATATAATCACACTTTATACACATACAAATATATGAATAGATATAAACCTATATATACATACGTATATATATATATACATATATATATATATATATATATATATATATATATATATATAGATATAGATATAGATATAGATATATAAAACGTATACATATATATTCTTTCATTCTTTATTCATGCTCACTTTCATCGATAAGCAATTATACATATGCACATATATTTACGTTAATTATTGTTGAACATTTACAACATATTATCATCATAGTGTCTCGGCTGGAATATTTATGCTTGCTACTTATTGGCCAACCTTATACCGTGCCAAACATTTCCACTTTCTTTTCGAACCCATTAAATCAACATTCTGTTCATAAGATCTCGTTCCAAGCGTTAATCTTGTCACTTTAATTAAATTTCTCCACAACATTTCTCGTCGCTCGAAAAATCTTTCACCCAATCAGAAACCTTGTTTCTCTCTTGAAACAAATCTTTTCGGTACGTTCATTTCTTATTATTTATCTGAACATTGAATTGTCAGACTAGTGTTATCTGGTGGTTTCTCACAGTGTTCAAGTGACCGCAAATCCGCTGCATATGCAATCATGATCTCCCGTATTCAAATTTATATCGATAGAAAAAATCCCGTAAGAGTAACAACAGGACGACTACAAAAGGTTAGCTAGAGTAGAAGACAAAACAAAATGATTTCGGAGAGAAGAAAATATTAAAAGGTAAAAAAAAAAAAAAACAGATCAAATTATAAAAATGACACACAACACACACACACACACACACACACACACACACACAGACTCACACATTCACACATGAAGAGATTTTGGAGGCTATATGGCACAAAACAGAATGGACCATTCCTAGTAACAACTCAAGACTTTCATAAAGCTTCTGACGAAGAGACCTTTATCTCGAAATATTAAGAATAAATCAAAGGTAACCAAACATCATAGTTACCTAATTTTTCTTTACATTTGCATTGTGATAGCCTTCAAAATAACTACCAAACAAATATAAACACAATGCCTCAAGCAAGTTATGAAACACTTTTAAAAATAAAACAAAATAAAACGGGGTTTAAAGTTTCAACGAACTCGGCTCAGTTGTTTATAGGGTCAAAAGCTTATTAAGCTGGAGTTGGTATGTGAATTCTGTTTATTTTGCAGTTGGTATGGGAATTCTGTTTATTTTGCAGTTGGTATGGGAATTCCTTTTATTTTGCAGTTGGTATGTGAATTCTGTTTATTTTGCAGTTGGTATGGGAATTCTGTTTATTTTGCAGTTGGTATGGGATTTCTTTTTATTTTGCAGTTGGTATGTGAATTCTGTTTATTTTGCAGTTGGTATGTGAATTCCTTTTATTTTGCAGTTGGTATGTGAATTCTGTTTATTTTGCAGTTGGTATGTGAATTCCTTTTATTTTGCAGTTGGTATGTGAATTCCTTTTATTTTGCAGTTGGTATGTGAATTCTGTTTATTTCTGTTGAGCGTGGTGATGTATAGTCTTTCCAAAATGGGTAGTTGTGAAGTAGAACTAGCTATGGTCTATCATAGTAAACCTTTTTATGTTGTAGGCAATTGTAAAATTAGTATTCACCAATAAATGTTTAGTAATAGCTGAATCTGCGTTTTGATTAGTCGTATGGATATGTTATCTTCGGTTGGTAAAATGCATGTTTGATAAAGTGCCTAATTCTGCTTTCCAACCTTTGCGTAATGTCCCCGAGAGAGCGAATGTGGCATTCGCATTTAAATTGGTAGATGATCAAAATTTTATAGCGAAGGGGCACAGTATCTTTGAGATTTGAACGAACGGGTACGGATTTTTTCGATTCTTACTATAATGTTCATTTCTCCAATGATGCCGCTTGTTTTGTTAACCAGTTCTAAAGACAACTGCTAACTGTAAAAAGATCATTTATTTGCATGTGTGTGCCTACGGTTTTTTTTTTCACTCTTTCTATCCACGGGTTAAATTGGGGTAGACTAGTTTCCTTATTTTAATATTTAAATTATTTTCATATTGTTATATAGCTGTTTATGGAGGTGAGTGGTGAGAGTCGTAGGGAATGGACGCGTCGACCCGAGTTCAAAACCTGGCCGAGACTATTTGCATTTCACATAGCGCTTATAACGTTGGGGTTGGTATGCATCCAACTACTGTACTTCCAGCTATGGGTGTATTGTAGGGTAGACTGGTTTCTTTAACCTTGACTATGTAACCAGTCTTTGAGAAAGAATAGTCTGGATATACACCTGTTAAACCCCGCTAAAGGAATTGGCATTGGGTCACATCCTGCTCGAGCAGAGTGGTTTGTATAAATATATATATATATATATATATATATATATATATATATATCCCTTACTTCTTTTTAACATCTTATCATATTGTACCTATTTGCTACTATGCTGGATCGGATCATCTATCTGGGTCTGGTTTTCCATTCTATGGTCTGCTCCGTTGGGACTTCTTCACCTCTGTTCATTCTTGCTTTTAGTAACGAACACAAAGACGTGGCTATTTTTAGCCAAAATTAACCATAACGTCTATACGAAATGGCCATCCTATTAAAACATATTTGTATCAAGGAGTTAAAAATAGAGCTTTTCTTTACCTCAATCTTCTGATTTTATCGTTAACACAATTTCAGCCTTGCTTGCCATTATTATCATTTACTCCTTTTGAGTTTTCACATCAGCATTAACTGATGGATTTTCATTAGAGTCTGAGTGACAGCAATTCTCCTCTGGTCTCCAGCACTCTTTTGAGTATTCTGGCAGATTGCAGCAGTGCAGTGTTCTGGATGGTATCAATCCTCTCTCTGATTTCCAGATTTTCCAAACCCTTTTCCAATCCTTTTGGGACCGTTCCAAGTCCACCAACTACAAATAGTATCACTTTGACTTTCATATTCCATAACTTTTTACACAGGTTGCGAGGATTCTTCTGAATTTTTACAGCCAATCTCAACAATGTTGTTTGGATGTTCTCGATCCTTCCCCTTATTTCCGGTTCTTCGCTTTTCAAAAATATTAAAGCCCGTTTCAAGAGCATCAACTACAATGTGTACCACTTTTATTTTCAATTTCGACAGTTTTGTTGGGGAGGGGAGTCAGTTGTCTGGTACTTGGTGCACGGGAAAATACACTATCATCATTATCAGTAGTTTAGTATTAAATGAGAGCTTTTACACATCCGCCTAAGCTGGGTGTTCACTGGAGGCTGATTGACAGAGCACGACTCTTGCTGATCTTAACAATGCTCTTATGTGGATGGTCTCAATTCTTTCTTGGATTTCTAACACACTATTATTATTATTATTATTATTATTATTATTATTATTATTATTATTATTATTATTATTATTATTATGTCCTTTTGAGTTTTCACATCAGTTTTAGCTGATGGTCTTTCACTGGAGTCTCCCCCTTTCTCCAGGTCTCTTCTGAGTATTCTGGCAGATTGCAGCAGTGCAGTGTTCTGGATGGTATCAATCCTTCCTCTGATTTCCAAACTTTCCAAACCCTTTCCCAATCCTTTTGGGACCGTTCCAAGTGCACCAACTACAATTGGTATAACCATCACTTTCATATTCCATAACTTTTACAGTTCTCTGGCAAGGGCCAGATATTTGTCCATTTTTTCATTTTCCTTTATCTTCACCCTGTGATCTACTGGACTGCAAAATCCACCAATTGACAAGCTCTTTCTTTTTTGTTAATCAACACTAGGTCTGGTCTTCTTGCTGAGATTAGGTGATCCGTTTTTATTTCAAAGTCCCAGAGAATTTTATGTATTTCGTTCTCAGGAACAGATTCTGGTTTATGCATATACCATTTTGTTGTATGGTCAAAATTAAATTGTTTGCATAATTCCCAGTGGATCACCTTCCCAACCCAGTCGTGTCTAGTTTTGTATTCTCGTTGTGCTAGTTTCCTACATTCGCAGAGTATATGGTTTACAGTCTCATCTCTATTACCACAAAGTCTACGTTTACTATTTTGTTGGGTCTTATCTTAACCACGTCCAGGTTTTTTCACATGCAACCTCTCCGATTTGTCGTTTGAAGTATTATTATTATTATTATTATTATTATTATTATTATTATTATTATTATTATTATTATTTCATGTACAGAATCGCACACCTCTTCAAAGAGTTGTTCTTTTTGGAAATTATCTCAAAATAGCCAAATCATCAGATTTTAATTAAATGTTTGGTACTTAAGAATTAAAAGATGAGTTTTCTTTTTTTTAAATATTTATTTTTGTCGAAATTCTGTAGACATGTTTTTATAGTTTTGTTGTCAAGTGTCAACTCTACATGAATTATTCAGTTAATTTGCTTTAGTTAATGATGTTACGACTGATAGTTTTTTTTTTTCATTTTATTTTTACATTTCCTTTAAGCTATTTCCATTAATAAATACTTTCTTGTTCCATTTTTATGACGGTACAAAATTGCTATTCTATGCATTCTTTTAAAGTTTCATCATTTTTACGAATACGCTTTCGCATATTCACTTCATTATTCATTTGTTTATATGTTCTGAGGTATTTTTTTTTAAATTTGACAACCGGAGATTAAATTATTTCTAACTGTCACTGACTGAAATTTTGGTTATTTAATGTAAATAACTTCGATTAAATAAATAAGGGCACCAATTACAATTGTTACAAGTTTTACCTTCATGTTCCACTGTTTTTTTTATTTGTCTATCATTTGGTTTCTTTCATCTTTCATCTTGACTCTGTGATCTGCCGCCAATGCAAAATATACATCTATACATATCTATTTTTATGTTAATCAGTCTTCTTGCTGGGATAAGGCGTTCCGTCTTTATGTCAAAGTTCCAAAGAATTTTATGTGCTCATTCTCAAGAACAGATCCTGGTTTATGGATATATCATTTTGTTTTATGGTAAAACTTTAGTTTGTTGCATAATTCTCAGTAGATCACTACTCTAATCCAATCGTGTCTACCTTTGTATTGTCGTTGTTTGCTGCATTTACTTAATACGTGGTTGATAGTCTCATCTCAGTCGCCACACATCCGACATCTGTTATTTTGTTCGGTCTTATCAAATTTTTCCTTTGATATAATTTGTTCTTATTGTAATATATTGTCTGATCAGTG
>CM042141.1:140864829-140872329 GCA_023376005.1 Doryteuthis pealeii
TCGATTTAACATATAGATGCTCCCATACAATCTAAATAAGCGACAGTTTCTTTCAAAAATGTGCATACAAACAAGATTTTTATTTACACCTGGTAAGATGTTTTGATATGAATCCAGGACAATATTTATTCGGTGTGTCCTTATCAAGAATCTTTTGAAAGCATCTTATTTATCAGCAAAATCAAGAGATCGATAAAGAGATTAAAACTGATTGACTTCAACAGTATGTCAACTCGTTTAGAGTTATTTTATGCCTAGAGGTTAGGGAATCGCGTTTATTATATGTTCATATTTACATGTACTTGTTTCTTAAGAGGTTCTTTTTTTTACATAAGATTAAGTGATATCAAATATTATCAATATTAGTTAATTGCATCTATGGGTTTGGTTGTGATAGTTTTATCTGTATTAGGTTTTTTTTTGGTTTGGTTTGTTTTGTTTTACGGCATATCAACCTTAGTGGGTCATTTAATGCCGATAACGTTTTGAAATAAATAAATTCTTAATGGATAATACAATTTTTTTATAAATACATTTTTCTATTTAACCCCTAGATGGGACCCTAACAGGTACTACCACTCCGGGTCAGAGTGGACCAGGGAGCAATGGTGATGAAAGGGTGCTCCACATTCCCCAAAACTCCAAAACTGGAAGCTCACCATCAGATAGAGTTTAACGTCATTCCCAGGACATGTAGACCTGCAGCCACCGCCTTCTAGCACCCATATGATAAAAAGGGGTTGGGGCTTGCCATAAGGGCAATAGGGTTGGGAAAATCATATAGCTGCTAGGGCTTAACGTGACCAGCCGATTGATCGGAGGGGGCCTCTCCGACCGTCCGTCTAGCCCGAGATAGGGCCAAAGTGGAGTATTGCACGTTATGAACTGCTCATCCACCTGGGCTCTATCCTTAAGCATCACGGGTCACAACCCACGGCCAACAGGTGGCCCCATTGGAGGAGTCTTACCCCTCTGCAGAGGTGCAGTCGGTGCATTCTAACGCCCCAACCGACAGGGTGGTTATCTTTATTAGGGTTTTAGGTTATTTTTGGTGCGTGTTCACTGGATGTTTCTATTAAACCCAATTATACGAGGTATGTCAGAAAAGTTCCGGTTGATCGAATTCTTCAAAGATGGGTATCATCCACTGTGAGTTCTTGCCACAGGGCCAGACGATCAACCAGCATGTCTACAAAGAGATACTGTGACGTTTGCTTCGTTCAATGCGTGAGAAGAGGCGAGAGATGTGGCAGGACAACTCGTGGGTTCTTCACCATGACAATGCACCTGCCCTCACTACCCTGATTAACCGAGAGTTCCTGGTCCAGAAGAACATCACTGTGCTGGAGCAACCTCCCTACTCGCCCAATTTGGCTCCATGTGATTTTTTTGTCGCTTTCCCAACCTCAAGGGTGTCATCAAGGGAACCTGTTTTGAGTACTTGCACGACATCAAAAGGCCGTGACGACAGAGCTACGAAGAATACCCGATGAATCCTTATAGAAATGTATCCAATACGTGGCAGATGAGAATGAGAAAGTGCATTATACTCCAGGGGGATTACTTTGAAGAGGATAACTTGAGGTTTGGATTTTAAATCATTTTTTTTGTGACACCAGTCTTGAAACTTTTCTAACATATGTGTTTCTTCCTTCTCGTGGATTGTCAGGTTGAAATAGATTTGAAGAAAGGGGGGAAACGACAGAGATAAAATTAACTTTTAAGTTTCAGACATTTGTTTTTGGTTCATAGCTATTTTATGGAGAGGTAATTTCTTCCAGTGTCATTCGTAGCTTCTGTTCTTAGTCAAGGTCTGCGTCCGAATGGTCGAAATTTTATTTTGGCGCCAGGAAGGGGACCTTTTATTTGCGTATGACCATAGGGTTATTTCTGTCCGAGGGATTCGGTGAGATTGTTATTTTTAATTTTTTGTCTGATTTAATTTTCATTTAATCCTAATTTAATTTTAACCCCCGAAAATCTATTGAACAAAAGAAAAATGAAAATTTCCCATTGTCTTCAACAGTTCAGGCGTTGATATTTGTTCGTATCGTTCTGAGTTGTAATCATTTTCACCCTTTCTCTTTCGATTTAAAAGTTGCAATATTCTATGGGGTGATGGAGATGTTTCTAACTAAAATGTTTATGCCCTTTAAGGAAATATTGTAATTCTCTATATTCAGTCTGTGTTTGCAGGGTTGAAATTTGTAAATCCGCTTTGTATATTTATTTGGGTTTTAATGCATTCATTCCGTGAGGTGTATTGGGTTATTTATTTAAACTATGGTGGTAGATGTGGAGTGTTTGATGTCAATATTCAATAAAAGTGTTCAAACATTTAAAGACCATAAATAAATCAAGCAAAATGGCATAGAAGACAAAACTCTTGATTAAACAAACAAAATTGTATTAACAGAAGTTTACAAAATGTAGCATTGAATACTGGTCGAGGTTCCGCCAAAGTTCTTTTTTTTAAGTTCAAATGTAAAATGTAAGCTGGTATTTCACAGTTCAAAAGTGAGAAAGAAAAGGTGAAAGTATAAAGTCAACACAAAAGCAGTCAGGCATAAGTTGAATGAATATAAAGTTTATCTCCGAAAGCATAGGTTATTCAAAGAGAGAGAGATAGATAGATACCTTCAGCGTGTAAGCGAAATGTTCTTAAAAAGGGTGACGTGAATTCCCTTAGGCAAATGAGATCTTTCTGGTTAGGATCCGAAAGTTCTGTTATTTATAAGAAATGAGTAGGCTCCAAATTGGGGTCTAGTTGATAAATTTTCTTATTAGGCGGGAACGCCTCTGATTGGTTGAATTTTACGAATTTTATTTTAGATTTTATTTTTACTAAGGTTGCGCGATCCATATGCGCAAACTACTTATTTTTGCCATTCGACTTCCGTCTGTTGAAGCGGTAACTTCCGGCTCACCACAGAAGGCTCACCACAATCCTATCAGGACCCGTGGATATACCACATCTTAATAATTATATTATCACAACGTTTAATATGTTTACTTAAGAGCCATTCCAAAATAGTTCAATATATAAAAAGATTATAATAATCTTGATCTAACATTCTCTGACTCTTTTTTTCCTTCTTTTCATCATGTCATTATATTCAATTAAATTAGCGTTATCGTTTCCGCACGATAATCCCCTCCCTCTATCTTGCGTCTACACGCTTTCTTTCGTTCTTTATTATGAATACACATATTCTTAAAACTTCCGTCTGTTATCATCCTGCTACACGCTCTAGTTAAAAATGAGACCGTCCAAATCGTCCAAGGTGCAATGGACTATTCCGTTTTTATTATAAAGAAAAACGGACATGCTACACTAAAATATAATGAGAGAGAAAGAGAGACACAGAGAGACACAGAGAGAGAGAGAGAGAGAGAGAGAGAGAGAGAGAGAGAGAGAGAGAGAGAGAGTTAAATCAAGATTATTATACTTTTTACTTCTTGAACTAGTACGCAATAGCTCTAAATAAATATATCAAACGTTGTAGTAATTAAATTATCATTCTATAGTTATCCACAGGTCCTGCTAGCAATCCTTATTCTGTGTAGCATGTCCTTTTCTTCCCTGTCTTGCCATATAATAAAAAACGGAACGGTCAATCATCTAGCTGAGGTGACGACATATGCGAAATTAGAATTCGGCGAATGGACCACCAGATAATCAGGATTTACATTTTTGCATTTTATCTTGGACAAATCGTCCAAGATAAATTGCAAAAAATGTAAATCCTGTAAATTCGTAAATGTAAATACGCTCTCAGTTATGGTTATTGTTCGGGAATGACTGAATCGCCATTTCCCTGTGAGATGGCCGCGTAGATATGGTCCGCATGAGGGGATGGCCAGGGAAACCTGATCTAACACTGCGGCGTTTTACTTTGTGGTTGGTTTAAGGAGCACGTCTACTCTACAAACCCAATGACTTTGGAAAATTTGAAACATTAATACGAGAATATTATATATATATATATATATATATATATATATATATATATATGAGTAAAAAAGGTGGAATGAAAACATCACACAATGCTGTTAAAGAAGAAAACAATTTATAATATAATCATAGCTGATATTGATCAATATTTCGATTTTACAAAAATCATCATCAGAGCTCATTCACTCCTGTAGTTGTTTGGGTCGGAGAGGAAAGTTAAAATGAGTTTACAAAACAAAAACCTTAATACTGCAAAAAACGAAAGACGTTACAATATTCACCAACGTGGGCATTTCGCGCCATATATATGTCGGTCATGTTCCATGTATATCTTTTGACAATAAATGTAGCGAATTTTTGAGATGTTGGCAACACATATATATATATATATATATATATATATATATATTATATATATATATAATATATATATATAATACTAAAGCTGAGCGAATCAATCTTCGTTTCCTAAAGGCTTTTTTACTGTTTAGTTTAATGACACAAAAATTATACTAAATAATTCCTTAATTCTAGGATTGAGTTATGTTTGGAAAAAAATCCATTTTAATTGTTTTTTAATTAGTCGTAACTAAGTCAAAAAGTGACCTGTCTCTCATTTCACATCCTGCCTATCACTTTCTCCCTCTCTATGCATATCTTGATATCCTCCACGGTATATATGTTCTCAATGAGTGTAGAGCGTGAGACATATTGGAGTGTGCGAAACGTGTTTGAATATCAAATTTCACAAGCAATGAGTCTTGGCTCTCAATAAATTTAAATTAGGTCAAATGTTCCCTTTCTTAGAAATCTTACAAAATTATTTTAATGCTATTTTTATATTCTCCGACCATATTTATTTATCATCTTGGCTCTCAATAAATTTAAATTAGGTCAAATGTTCCCTTTCTTAGAAATCTTATAAAATTATTTTAATGCTATTTTATATTCTCCGACCATATTTATTTATCTATTTAAAAACAAAAATTAAGTCGTTTTCCAATCTCACATTTTCTTAATCCTAATCATCTACCTAGAGCACAATGAGTGAACCAACTGGATATATGTATCTATCTACACACACACACACACACACGTATATATATATATATATATATATATATATATATATATATATATATATATATTCAAGCAAAAATATAATATATACTTTATTCAACAATGCTTCTAAAAAACAAACATCCAAAAATCTTATTCACTTCGCCGAAGAGCATAAGGCCTGGTTTGTTGTTATTCACTCAACGTCCCCTTATCTATTATGGTAGAGGCGTGTAAAGCATCATTGACAAGGTTAATTTCGCAGGTACTGTGGCGGAGGCAATATGGTCTTTGACAATGCCTGCTGAGGTCCCGGTCTCGATTTCTGTCGGAGAGAAGTCGTTAGTATACATCGCTGATGAGACTTAATAAAGTCGAAACAGTCTGTACGATGTTCTCCACACCGACCAATCCTTTGCCGGGATTACACTTGTCAAGTTCACTTTCTATTAAAAAAAAAAGTATCGAATTTTATGCGATACATGCATTGAAATTGCCTTCAAGCAAAAATATAAAATATATACATATATTTGTGTGTGAATTCGAGAGATTTACATAAACAACCTTGTACGTACCACACAGCTTACTTTGCTTATTTCTTATTTGAACATCATCTAACATGTGACTAAAATCTATCTATCTATCTATCTATCTATCTATCTGGCATTCAACCTTATTCCAGAGGAGAAACTGACTTTTGTATGCACTTTGCATGCGCGGATCAACCTCAGTCGCCTCTGTCAAGGATTCTGATGACTTAGCATTGAATTTTATAGAAAGTCTTATCTGCTTTTCTTCTAGTATATCAGCTGTTTGCAGATTAACAACTTGGTGGTTGAACAATATGAATGAAGTTCAAAGGTAAGTAGAGAAGTTCAGGCTCCGGTTAATTGGCTGGCCTTTTCATTAGTCTTTCGTTTGAGTATTTTATTAGAGAGAAAATTGGAAAATTGATCGGGCAATCAACCTGGAAGTTGGGTGTTCACAAAAGGGAAACGAAGGATTCGAAAAAGAAAAACATTGAGACTGTTGTGTTAATTACTGTTCGAGATAATTGCCATAATGATCACTAAATGCTCACAACTTTCAATCCAGTAAAAACACTCAAACACACACACACACACACACACACACACACACACACACACACATATATATATATATATATATATAATATATATATTATATATATATGTGTGTGTGTGTGTGTGTGTGTGTGTGTGGCGTGGGCTGGTGTCCAGGTGTAGAGTTTCAGCTTTTCACTCTGTGGTCCACTGGTTCAATCCCTAGTGGCGGAGATTGTGGTATGCATTGCTGATGAGACCAAAGGAGGTCGAAACAGCTGTCCAGTGCTCCGGATGTCGCACATGGTGTTTGCCAGTTTGTCTGGCCATGGTAATGTAATTCAATTATCAATATATATATATATATAATATATATATATATATATATATATATAAGACTAGCAGCGGCTACCCGGCTAAGCCCGGGTAGAGGAGATAAAAATATGGTTTAATAATCGTTTGCAAATCTATTACTACTGAATACAGAGTTCGGTCCTCGCAGGATGACCCATAAAAATCAACACATAAAAACGATCTTAATTTAATCCTGCCTGGTGGGAGGTCAGGGAATCTTCTTTTCCTCAGATTTGAGGGGATGACATCATATGGGTAAATTTGCAAATCGGCCGGAAAACGAAAACACATTACAGGTGACCTCGAAAAAACAGAACCCAAGTTAATTTATTTTCCCATTAAACTAACCCTAAACCCCACCCCAACCCTAACCCCTAAAACCCCGTAGTTAAAATTAACAGTTTTATTACAAAAATGTTGGGTACTGTTTTTTTCTGGTTCACTCTGCATACAAAGTGGCCCAGAAAAACAGAACACAAATTATTTATTTATTTTCTCATTAAACTAACCCTAAACCCCAACCCTAACCCTAAACCCTGACCCTAAACCCTAACCCTAAACCCCCAAGTTAAAATTAACAGTTTTATTACAAAATGTATGGGTTTTGTTTTTTCTGGGTCACCGTAATTTTCCGACCGCTTTGCAAGTTTAGCCCATCACATAATGATATAGTAAGAAATTTTAATTCAATGATTAACTATATTTTTTTAAATAAAATATAAATAACACGATTTGCTAAACTTCAAATTAATATTTGAAAAAGAAAAAAAAAAGAATTAAATAAAGTGATCAAATTTATGTAAAACGATAAATAATCTTTAAAAGAATAACATTATTAATTCAAAACATAGCCGATCGAATATAGTATACTTTACTATAATAATTATAGTAAAGTATACTATATCATACATTTGATAACAATTTGAGTTTTCAGGTATTTCCGTGAAATGTATTAGGTAAGCTAATGGTATTATCTCTTGCGCACTATTCTACATCAGTATCATGATTTTATTTGTATTTCTAATATTAAAATAAATAAATTAACGCGATTATGAAAAATAAAAAAAG
>CM042141.1:140877329-140889829 GCA_023376005.1 Doryteuthis pealeii
ATTCACAGGAAACAGTCTTGACAAATTAGTTTTATAACGTTAAGCTGAAACGCATGTTACTCTCCTGTGTTGAAACACAGATCACGTCTCAGCAGGCCTCATATTCGAACTGAAGGATAAATCATAGATCTAACCATTCAGACGCCAAACGTTAATGTGACTAGCACAATTACTTCACACTATCCTCTCCGCCGTTTTCCCTTTCGGATAGAATTGACTTCTCCACATTTTTCAAACTGCTTCCGCTGCGCATGTGCACAGCCTCGTTCTGGATAATTGATACGCAGGTCAAGTACGTTTGCCGCCAGCCTTCTCTGACCTAACACCGACAGACCGCGTTGATTTCAGACCGAAGTAGAGGTGAGACCACATAACATTGCGTCCGGCAGATGGTACACGACGAAGAGAGATGAATGATTCGCGTGGCAAATAAGCTCTCCTTCGTACGTCAACTCGCTATTGAAATACGGAGACAGCGTCAAGAAATGCGCGTGGATGATGAAAGGTAGTGGGGAAAATCAGCCGGGGTAATCGGGTTTTGAGTGTGTCTTCGGGAAGCTGTACGTTGAGTCTAAGTGTGTATTCGGGGTCAGTGTGTCACCGATAACGACGTTTTGCTAATCAATGCTGAAGATCAGCACACACAGTCATGTTCACTGGCGCAGAATTAATGGTGCAATTTCAGTTTGGCTAATGGAAATGACGTCACTGTTGCACCTGTCCTACCTACAAGGCGAAAATATTTTTTTCAAGAAAGAAATTGGCAAACAGAGTTCAAATTGCAGCTGAGATATTGTTCACTTTCAATCATACTCTTTCTATATACTAGCCAGAATATGCGCTCTTCGCCGGGCGTAAGTATTTAAGTTCTAATGTACTGTAATATAGAAAAATAAAAAGACCAACGAAATTAAATAAGAGCACATATAAAAAGATTACACATATTCTAATTGTTTTAATTGGTTTATATATAAAATTATTCATAGGATTGATTTTGATATGTTGGGGGATAAAACAATAATACCAGTGATCAATAACACCAGATAATTATTTATCAAACCCGCTTTTATTAAAACCAGTATGCAAATTAAACACACTATATATTATCTAAACCTTTATTTCATAGGGATATATAAAACGCATTGTAGGATTTCAAACACACTAATAACATGGGCTGTTTTGAGGTAAGTATAACTCGGCTTTTCATAGAGATATCGTTAATAAATAAGAAGTATTCTATGCATCATTGCTTTGACTACAAATGAAATACTCATTGATAAACTTAGGCAATCTCTGAGGATATTCTGACGTAAACAAAGAGATAGTTTCGGTTATAGACAGACATCGAATCTCCATTATAATAAGAGATTTTACACGAGTTATATTATTATGATAGATATTTTTTATCGTTCTTTCGCTTACCCCATTGAGGAAATTTGTGTGAAGTTTTGTGTATTATACGCTTTGCTATAGAACCATGTGTTGATTTATAGTTTTACTCTTGAATCCTGAAATATGCTCAACGATTGGATATTAACTTTTTGTCCGTTTTATGACGCTTTTAGTATAAATAAATTGAAACTTTTTGACTTGCACTCTTAATTTCTAGGCTTAAAATCCCTTGTTAGTTCAACATGCCATAAATATCAACCAATCAGTCAAGTATTATTTGAAAAAAATAATCTTATTCATATAAATTATAAGTTCATTCATATATTTTCCTTGTTCTTTATAATCATCTGTCACTGTCCTGATTAATTATACTTATCATCAGATAAAATTGATAAAAAGTGTCGAGCAATTTTTTTACACAAACGATTTTATTCAAATAATTTCAAAATCTCCTTATTCACTTATCAAAATATGTTTTGATTTCTATTATTTTGCGTCGTCATTTACTTGAATTGTGTATTGCATAATAAATCAAGAAGTCGATTCTGGTATTGATTAATGAATTCGGAGAAAAATATTCGCTATGTTCAGATTGTAGGAATTTGACCAAGCAAAAATAGTTCCTTGAAGCGTAATAACGATTTCTATAGACAAGACAGATGAGGGCAATTGCTGTTGTTGCTGTTGTTGGCACCCTTCTGTATACGAGAGACGATGGGGTAGTGTCCATCTTTTAACTACGTAGCTTGGACGGGTTCATATGGAGTTTCTAATTTAATACAATATTTTATTACATTAAAACTTAAATACTTGCACCCGGAGGGTGCATATATTTGCTAGTAAATATAACTGTCTCTCCGCCTGGCTTTGTCTCTCCTCATCACTCTATGAAAAATCGGTCTGGTTTCGATCTCGGTTGGATGTAGACTGCTATTTATAGCCGTACTGAGGAAACGGGATATGTCAAAAGAGGACTGTGTGGATGACTAAATATATGCTCCCCACCCCTGGTAAGCTAAGTGGATGGGGAAATTCGCTGACGGCTGTAGATTACGCTTAAATTGCACGGCTTTCCTATAAAACGGATCTAGCTCTCTGACAGCCTTTACGTATATACATATTTATGTATTTATCAGTGAAAAAACATTTCGTAGAAGACACTCACGGAAGCCAGGAACGATAATTATACTTTGTCGCATTGGAAGGAGGGTAATCTGTTTTTTAGCTATTAGATAGGGATACAGTTTAAGAGTTGGCAACAATGACTGGCTCTTATTTCAGTTAAAGGAAGAACCATATTCTATTGGGGTTTCTATCAAATTTGACAGTTATTTAATTAGAACAAGTGATACGTTATCTATTCTATATGTTACAATTCATGAGGGGTCAACAAACTCCCCTCTCCACACTGTCGTTGTGGTCCAAAGGAAAAGTAAGAAGCCAGTGCAGTTTGGCAGCGGTAGTGTCGCATGAGTTGCTGGGTAGCACTGGATATCAGCATCACACCAACTTAGGGACTCCAGCTCCTGATTTGTTTTTGGAAAGGCTAGGGGGATAACCCCCCCCCCCCAAAAAAAAAGATCAGGACTATACACTCTGGCTCCCGAATACGACAAGAAAGTTCCCAAGTTCGAAAAGAAGGTTCCCGAGTCCGAGAAGGTTCCCGAGTCCGACAAGAAATACCTGAAGAAGACCGGAGGGTATATCGGTCGAAACGTTGTACAAATAACAATGAAGATGGGGACAATAGGCCGAATAACGCCGATAACACTAATCTTCAAGCCTCATCTCAAACATTCAGAGAAATAGACTGTACACATCATATATTTATGTATCTATAGTGACCAGCATAAATAATTCTCTCCAAACATTTTTTTTTATAAACAGTAACTTTCTTCTGAACCAAAGATGCAAAGATTTTATTTTGTTCTATTTGAAAAGTATCCTATCAGAACGGATAGCCATTTGATCTGTAGAGAGTGTTTTAAAATTATTTATATCATTTAATAAGTAGAGGGTGTTTCAGAAAAGTAGATAAAATTGATAAAAACTTGATAAAATTGATTAAAAAATACATCGTGCATTCAATGTAAATAATTAAAATCAAAAAATGATAATTATGACAATCTTAAGTGAGCAAAAATCTTTGGATGTAAGAAGTTTTTTTTTAATGAATTTCTGCTCTAGGATCGATATTTTACCAACAGTTTTTCAAAAGTCTGTTAATGTTCCATCGCAATTGTAATTGAGTTAATGTTCGAATAATTATTTACTCTATAACTTGGAATCAGCCTCACAAAACCTTCGTCGGCCTTTAACCGACTTCATTATATCACTATATTCCATGTAATATAATTAACAGTTTTAAAAAGTTTTTTGAAAAGTTCCTCAATTAAGTCACATATCGGATATAGTTATGTATTATTTATTACCAAAAAAATTATATCGTTGGAACTGTATAAATAAAAATCAAATGGAGGCACGTGGTTAAAATCGCAGGAAATTGACTCGTCGACCCGAATTCAAATCTTGGATGACAGTGTTTGTATTTCACATAGAGCTAATATCCATGGATATTCCCAAATAACAGCAGATACTTTCGGTAATGTGGGCCAATCAGAAACGAGCCGAGAAAAGCATTTGAGCATTTAAGATCTTTTGCAACAGACCTCGAATCAGTTGCTAACGGGATTTTCTGATTGAAGGAACATTATTCTCTGCTACAATGGGCTACACTCCTATTCTACTTAGGATTTCAATGAATTTTAAGATATTTTGCAATAGATATTTAGTAAGCATATAAAATCTTTTATAATTAAATTGCCATACTGTGTTATATCCACAGTCCTGCTAGTTGGTAATATTAAGTCGAAAGTTGTCTAACACATACAATGGTAGTGGCATTTCGTTCATTGTCTCCCTTTTCTCAAAAGAAAATACAAATTGAAAGAATGGGAAAAATTATCTTTCATATGACACAACATAGGAGTTGTGGTTAGAGTCTTAGGAAATGGAATCGTCAAACCCAGTTCGAATCCTGACCGAGGTTGATTGCATTTCACATAGCGCTAATACCCTCGGGATAGGTATACATCTAACTACTTTCCCTACTATGGGTAAATAGTATGGCAGATTATGCTGTTTAGCCATGGCTAGGTAACCAGTCTAAGAAAAAGAAAACTGAATTCAAACCTATTAAACGCCTCTTAAGAAACTGACCTTGTGTCACATCTTGCTCGTACGGAGAGGTTCGTAAATGTACACACACACACACACACACACACACACACATATATATATATATATATATATATATATATGTGTGTGTGTGTGTGTGTGTGTGTGTGTATATCACAACATACGGTAACTTTTCTCAGACGATCAATGCTTGATAAAAATAAATGATTTTCTTCACGCTTATTTACTTCATGTAAACGTAATTAATTTTATTGTTAATGGAAATATTATAAAATGAGAATTGCCAACCGCGATGTAGCCATCAGCAACAATACATAGCTTTATTCAATGACTCAACGCTCTTTATTTATTCAGCTGTTTTTTTTTTTGTTTGTTTTTTTGTTTTTTTTGTTGAAACAATTAACGATTAAGTGTATTCATAAACCAGGTGGATTTAGTTTATTTATTCTTGAGGTAAATAAAAAAAGAGTTATATTACGAGTGTGGAAAATAGACTGAATACACAGACAACTGGTTTCCAGACAGCAGTAGCAATAATAGAAGAAAGAACTAATCATTGATTATTATTATTATTATTTTCACGCCTTTTGAGTTTTTCACATCAGTGTTAGCTGATGGTATTTCACTGGAAGCTGACTGACAGCAAGTCTCCTCACGTCTCCAGGACTTTTCTGAGTACTCTAGCCGTGTGCAGTAGTCTGGATGGTCTTAATTCTTCCTCTGATTTACAGATCCTACAGTCTTTTTCCCAAGTTTATTAGGACCGTTCCAAGTGCACCAACTACAATTGGTATCACTTTCAGTCACATATTCTACAGATTTTTCAATTCTCTGGCAAGGTCCAGGTATTTGTCCATCTTTTCATTTTCCTTCAGCTTCACCCTGTGATCTGCTGGAACCGCAAAGTCCACCAATTGACACATTTTTTTGCTAATCAACACTTGATCCTTCTTTATCGCAAAGTCTCAGAGAATTTTATGCATTTTATTCTCAAGAACAGATTCTGGTGTATGCATATACCATTTTGTTGTATGGACAAAATTTATCTTTTTGCATAATTCCCAGTGGATCACCTATTATTATTATAATTATCATTGTTGTTATTGTTGAATACTCTTATATACCCACATCATACGTTTGGTAAATAATATATATATATATATATATATATATATATATATAGAGAGAGAGAGAGAGAGAGGGAGACATAAACAGATAGATTAGAGATGATAGGTGGACTTACTTGATTACTGGTTCTACTGACCCTAACTCGTCTATTGGTTTAATCTCGTCGGCCATTTTCTCTGTTGATTTGGTGAGCTTCTTTTAAGCATTGGTTCTCTTCTTCGTCGATTCTTCTTCGGTCTGGGCTTGTCATTATCTTTAATATTTAATTAATACAACAACACTTGGTTGTTTATTGATCAAGTTTTATTTCCCCAGCCCATGATTCGGCTGCACTTGAACTGTGAACCCTAAGAGACATCCTCTCTCATAGGGAACCGGCTCACATCTGACAAACTAAAAAAAAAATTATTTTGATGGCGCGTTTTCAAGGGGTCAAATCAAAAGGTCACTAACCGTCCATAACCCGCAAATAACCTTTCATAGGACCCCGTCATTTTAAAGTAATGGACCCTAATTCAAAATTCTAACTACAGGTACGCTCATAATTTATGATTGCTCATAGTGTTGTATACTGGCATCAGGTTCTATATGTTATATAGCGCCTTCTTCGCTACTCTCAATCTTGTACTGGGGTTTTCACTCTACCCAAAGCGATGTATGTTAGTAGTCAGCTACGACCGACTACTGGACTTCAATAACAACAGATACGCGTATACAAAAGAGGACCCTTCTTTATTTTCTTCGGTGTGTGGGTGGTGAAGGCTCAGACTTACAATGAGTGCACGGGGGGTGGTTGCTGACGGGAGAACGTGAAGTGTCCTTTCCACTGCCGGCTGGCGTCTGAGTCTGTCGGGTTGACCCTCTGGCTTTTTGTATTGACGACACGCCTACACATCTTTAACTTTTTGATCTGATAACGGACCTTTGTTATATATTTATTTATCTTCACCCTGCTTCCTTGATCGGAAACAATCTCTTCCGCTTGCTCTTTCTTTTTAAATATATATTTTTATCTTTCTCTTTGTCCCTCAGCCGGAAGTTCCATCTTCCGGGCGAGGACAATACAACAATAGATTATGTAACAATATGATTTTGATTGTATTTTATATTCATATTATGTAATATCATGATGATGATGACCCTCATCATAATCATCATTTCGTTCCAGCAGCAAAACTCTTCTATCTCACACTTTACATACACAGAAAAAAATAACATATATAAGGAGCAGTTTATCATAGAGAGGGGAAAAGGAACAGACAGAATGTGATTAATAGACGGGTCAGTTTTTGACTTAATGGCAAATTACAACTAATTAACATCCAATAAAATGGATTTTTTTTTTCAAACATAACTTAACCCCAAAATTAAGGAATATTTTGTGACGGGTGTTGTCCCATTAAACTACATATGAAAAACGCCTTCAGCAAACAATATTTGATTCATTCAGCTTTAGTCTGATAATAGATACGGATGCTCAATGTCAGTGATTGAATATTTGTATTTATTTTAAGATAGTGTGGATAGGGAGTCAACCGTGCCAATGCGGTCTTCTGATTAAAACGGTCCAAAGCCAGGTGTCGTTCCCTGTATATCCTCACTATATATATATATATATATATATATATATATATATATATATATGGGAGAGTATGTGCTTAATTGGAGTCAGACCTAATTCTGAAAATTAATTAATTAATAATGAATTAGGCGGGAATGCCTATTTAAATGTATGGCTAAACAAATCGAGAAAAATCAATCTCTGTATGTACATTTCGGCCTATTAGGCCTCATCAGCAGAGCTATAGATAGGAAGGCCGCCCTGTGCGTGATTTGAAACCGGACTGCCAAGCTGACAGGCCGATATCACAACCCCTACACCAAACGGACTTCCTAGATTTTACGATTTGTTTAGAGTAGGTTAATATTCCTCTTCAGTGACTTTTATTACACGACGATATGATAAGTTGTAAACACGGTATGTTTGGAATGGCTTTTTTGCCGACAATTATTGCTATAGCTCTGCTGATGAGGCCTAATAGGCCGAAATGTACATATAGAGATTGATTTTTCTCGATTTGTTTAGCCATACATTTAAATAGGCATTCCCGCCTAATTCATTATTAATTAATTAATTTTCAAAATTAGGTATGACTCCAATTAAGCACATATTCTCCCAAAAATTGTCGGCAAAAAAGCCATTCCAAACATACCGTGTTTACAACTTATCATATATATATATATATATATATATATATATATATATATATATATTCTTTGCGAGATTCACTTGTCAATATTATTTATCTTCTATATCGAATTTTATGCTATATGCGCATTGTAATTGCCTTCAAGCAAAAATATAAATATTAATATATACTTTATTCAACAATGCTTCAAAAAATAAACAAACATCCAAAAATCTTATATATATATATATATTATATATATGTGTGTGTGTGTGTGTGTGTGTGTGTGTGTGTGTATTTGGTGTGGAGAAAGGTAGATAAACACGGGATATTGTAGGTAGTGATGTTGACGTTGTAACGTTTCGGTCTGTTAGACCTTCTTCAGGACTTGGATATAGTTCTTGCTTCAATAGTGACGTATAAGAACTATATCCAAGTCCTGAAGAACGTTTAACAGTCCAAAACGTTACAACGTCGATATCACTACCTACAATAAACATCGATTTTCTACAACATCCCGTGTTTGCCTACTTTTTCCACATACTATTAGATTAATTGCCTCATATTTCTCCCATATATATATATATATATATATATATATATATATATATATATATATATATGGAGAAATATGAGGCAATTAATCTAATAGTATGTGGAAAAAGTAGGCAAACACGGGAAGTATAAATGTTTTGAAAAAACAAGAAAATAGGTCAACGATTGACATGTAGAAAACTGACGCTAAAGTATTTTGGTTTTAATAGAACCATTAACGGGGCTCAACTGGGTTAATAATCATCAATCATATGAAAAGAAAATTCTGGAAACAAGCAAAAGCTTGAGAGCCTTTGTTTATGATGTTTAAAGGCTCCTTTCAACAGTCGAATTGTAAGAAAAATGTGAAAAGTAACGCTACATTATGATATCGTTCCCAAACAAATAGTGATGACAACACTCCAATCACAAATATCGTTAGTTTTAGAAACTCCAAAAATTGTTAAAATAAAATATAAAGTCCGAAATATGTTAAAATATATTAGATAAAATATTTATTTTCTTGTTTTTTTCAAAAACTTTTTATATCCATTTCTTTTATATATATATATATATATATACCCATCCTCTAAGGTTGAGCACTCTGGGGGGAATCTCGCTGACGGCCGCCAACTCAAGCGTAAACGCAACGCTCTTCTCTGAATGGAGCACTCTTTGACGGTCTTTACACTCAAAGCGATGTGTGTATTAAAAAAGTTAAAATCCCCTTCCCATTCTGTAAGTGAAGACAGCTTAATGGTTAAGGTGCCGGACACACCGAAGTTCAATTCCGGCTGTAGGTAGCTTACAAAATGTCCCGCCACACTGAAGAGACTTGATAAGTCGAAACACGTGTCTGTGGATGACCCTATATATATATATATATATATATATATATATATATATATATATATGTCCGTGTTTTCCGCGCGTGTTGATGTGTGTGTGTTGATGTGCGTGTGTATATCCACACAATCATTTGTGTGTATGTGCTCGTGCATGAGTCTATGTGTGTCTGTTAAATTTCCCGTTTCCAGTGAATTGAATTAAATTGTTCTGACGTTTAAAAAATTGACCTATAAGTTAAAGACACATTTTTAAACGCCTGACGAACAATTCTCATTAGCACTACAAGACAATTCACTCTCAGATAATACGACTGTTCCGATGAATTTTTAAATCTAATTTAATGCCAGACTCTCTTGGGAAAGAACCTGACTTAAAGAATTCACAAAAGACAACATGGCGTGCTTTTTTTATTTATTTTCATCTCTTTTTTTATTGATCTCAACTTTTTTTTCACAGTTTTGAGAACTATGATGACTGGTGTCTTTAAATCCATACCCTTCTTTTTGCAGACAAAGAAACGTCCAATATAACTATCATCAACTTAGCCTACATCAACATATTATTATTATTATTATTATTATTATTATTATTATTATTATTATTATTATTATTATTATTATTTTGCTCCATTAGAGTTTTAGCCGGTGGTTTACTGGAAGCTGAATAACAGCAAGTCTCCTTAAGTCTCCAGGACTCTTCTAAGTATTGTAGCCGATCTCAACAATCCGGTACTTTGGATGGTCTCGATTCTTCCTCTGATATCCAGTTCTCCCAGACTCCTTTCCAGACCCTTGAGAACCGTTCCCAGGGCACCAATTATTATTAGTACGACCTTTACATTCATATACCATAGTTTTCTCAGTTTTCTGGTAATGTCCATATTATTATTATTATTATTATTATTATTATTATTATTATTATTATTATTATTATTCTAGCGAGTTTTACATATCAGCTCAAACAGGCGGTTTTCACTGACGTCTAAGGGATAGCAAGACTCCCCAGGCATCCAAGAATATTCTAAATATACTACCTGATCTTCACAGTTCTGTGAACTGGATGGTCACGATCCTTTTACGGGTCTCCAGTTCCTTCAATGTCTTTCCCAAGCCTTTGTGTACCGTTATAAGAATATTATTATTATTTTCACTCCCTTTGAGTTTTGCACATCAGCGTCAGCTGATGGTATTTCACTGGAGTCTGAGTGACAACAAGTCTCTTCAGGTCTCCAGGACTATTATTATTATTATTATTATTATTATTCACTCACTTATTTTTTCATATTCTTCCCGTACTTTCCACTGTCTTTTTTCTTTTAGTTTTTCTATTATCATTTTTCAAGTTATTATTATTATTATTATTATTATTATTATTATTATTATTATTATTTTGTATTGTAATATTACAAAACTTTCGCAGACGTTTAATAATTGTATTCAATCTCATTTTAATACAAATACATCTGGAGCAATAGAATGCGGTTGTTGCAAATGAAACTATCATTTTCTCCAAAGTGATAAAAACATATATAAATATATTGAACAACTACCAACAAAGAGTTATAACAAATAGACTTTATTGTATCAGAAAAACCTAACAGAAACAAGATAAAAAAAAGCGTTAAGCCCTCTCGTCCAAATGGACGGAGATAACTTGTGTTTTAGTTCTGAAGGCTGGAGTACTTCGTTTTTATATTCTGCTAGTATCACCACCTAACGGCAATCAGAAGTAGGAAATTGAAGATTATCCGACTGCACTTCTTCAGAGCGGAAAATCACTCAATGCGGCCACCTGTAGGCCATGGGTGGTGATCTGTAATGCTTAAGGACAGAATCTTTTTTCCATGCTAATGTACACGAAACTATTGCATTCCCTGGCGTCTCTCTCTGTCTCTCTCTGTCTCTCTGTCTCTCTCTCTGTCTCTCTCTCTCTCATGTTACAAACCCAGTGATTCTTATATGAAAAAAGGTCCGGTGAGGAGTTAAGTTATCCCTTGAAAGTTTCTGAAAACTGATTTGAAATCCGATTCAATGAACTGAAAAGTGGTTTTGGGATTAAATGATTATTTTTTAAACAACGTGGGACAGGCTCTGCTTTTTAGCATTGATGTGGCAACCGATCTAGGAGAAGCAATTCAAAAGCAGTAGTAGACCCGGAGCAGCATGGGCTCCGACAGGAAATTCCAGCCTCAGACACTCTACATGAGTAATACCCACCCATCCAGAATTACGGAACAGATTATGGAACCAGTGATCTTTCCATGGTCTCCAGCGCCCACTGGATCCAAGTATTTTCGGACATCCTCAGGACATTATCAAGAACAAGAATGAGACTCGAGTGTTGTCCTCTGAAAAGCTGAGATCATGAGCGTCTCTACTTACATGATAATACTTTAATTATATGTAAAAAAAGCCCTGGTTTAATTGACTCCGTGATAATGACTCACATCCGATATGCTGTTATGTCAAAATGCTTCTAAAATATATGAGATAACACACATTTCTCCTCTTTTTTTCTTTTTTTAAACACAAAGAGTTGTTCCTAACCGTTAGACATGACATAACATCAGACTGGTTGATATGCCGTTAAAATCAATAAACCAACCAACCAAAGAGTTGTAGATAAGTCCATTGCCTGACCCATTTTGTAAATGAGTGCAAATTATCCCCCTTGATTTGTTCACCGGTGCCTTATCCTGAGGGTACCTATATCATTTTACACCGCCTCTAAACAGCCACGTGATATTGCAGCGGCAATCTAACGTCATACAAAGGACACCAATGCCCCCAGCCACAACCTTCTAGTAAAAAGTGTTGGGGTTTGCCATAAAGGCAATAGGGTTTGGGACTATTATATGTGTGCTAAGGCTTGTCGTGTACACCAGATATATAGGTGGGGTTATTACCGACCGACCGTCATCAGACAGCCTTTACATGAGACCAAAATGTATTTACATAAATTTTATATAAAGGCTGTATGATGAGACTGGGCTCATTTGTTGAGTGGCCGTCGAAATAAATTTATAATAGGCAAATGAGGGTTTAAGTTTTTTTTCCTTATTGAAAGAGCATATATATATATATATAATATATATGAGAGAGAGGATATATATATATATATATATATAAGAGAGAGAGAGAGAGAGAGAGAGAGAGAGAGAGAGAGAGAGATTCATCCACAGACAAGGTGTTTCAACATATCCCGTCTCTT
>CM042141.1:140892329-140934379 GCA_023376005.1 Doryteuthis pealeii
AGAGAGAGAGAGAGTTAAATCAAGATTATTATATTTTTGCATATTGAACTATTTGACAATAGCTCTTAAGTAACACATAAAACTTTTAATAATTAATTTATCATACTATGGTATATACACAGCTTCTGTTAGTCAAAAAACAATTGTTTCTCACTTTTCACTTCTCCGTTCTCCTACTTCGCCATGTCTCATTGCTAGTCCAATAAAACAATGTCAATCGGCTATGATGATTAATCATTAAACTTTTCCATTCTGTTCTAACACATAATTCTCGCTAAAAGCTTTTCCGTGTTAATTTACATATCAAGTTACACTCATGGCTCCAACCCAGTTCATTACGTTAAACTATCGCTGCATCCCAAGAGACATGTATCTGTCTTCATATTCATAACCTAAACAAATCTGAGTCGAATGATGCTGGAAACAGAAACCTAATGACCTTTGCATTGTAACCGGTTGGCATTTAATTCTTTAATGCTTATTCAATCACGGGACTATCACGACTGACAAAATCGGCTGAGCCTGTTGAGGGTTAATACTGAACAACAGTTTCTTCACGATAGGAAAAATTGAAGGCAAATTTTCGTTAGAGAGGAACATAATTAAATAAGTATAATTTCATTTTCTTAGTTACACAAAAGTCTTACACAAATGTACGTTTTTGTTCTTTCCTCTAAAAGGTAAGGACATATATATATAAAAACACGTAGTGTTTCCTTTTATTCCTGTTGCTTCTGAGATAAGACTAATATAATTTATAACGTTATGTTGTCTCGGATAATTCTTCTGATACAGTGATATCATATTGTGTTTTTCTTCATTAAAAATGTTTCCAGAAGTATTGTGTTACGTAATCTTATTCTGCTTCTTAACCCGCAGGGTCGGCTATCACCGATACAGTGCACATGTTTCTTATCACAGTATTGTCTGTAAACTGGTACAAGAATACGACTCAAAAGTATGTACTAGTTGCTTTGTCAGTGCAATCCGTTTACTTACTAATTCTTGTTTGGTAAACAGTGGACTTGTAGGGACCGTGATTGTTTGGTGTGTGATGGGTTGAAGAAGATCCGAGTTTTGATCCCCACAATTTAAATGTATGAGACTACGGAAATGAAGTTTCCGTAGAAAACAAAAGAAGACAAAATTGATAAAGGAAACAAACTTTATATATATTAATTTACAATTGGTATATTCAATTGTTCTTTTAGCGATGTTGCCGACTGTATGTGTCTGTACGTAGTTGTGTGTGACATGTATTGTTTATATTTGTGCGATTGGTTGTGTCAACATTGTAGCAGCTTTTTAAAACAATGTCTGTGAGTGAAATGTGTTGTTGTCGAGCGAGCGAGAGAGAGAGAGAGAGAGAGAGAGAGAGAGAGAGAGAGAGAGAGAGAGAGAGAGAAAATAGGAAATGAAAAAAATAGACGGACCTGTTGAGTCGTATTTTATGTTTTCGGACAGCGTATTCTCCCCATTGTGTCGAGTTAGGAGCATCAGCTCCAACCCTGTCGAGTCGGGAAGAGCGTAAGCTCCCAATGTTGTTTTTCAGCTAAAAGGGTATGTTTATAAGTTTAATTATTCATCAATAATTAGCTGATCTTTGTGCATTCCATTGAAAATCGGCAGTTTTCTAATGACGTAGATATTGCCGTCTGAATGTTCAACTATCAGCTGATTCTGTTACTTGTGGCATTCCAATGACCGTTCAGTTTTCTATTGATATAAATATTATCATTGGAATTTTCAACTATTATTTCTCGTTTGTAAACAATCCATTGTCCTTAGATTATCTTCATTGTAAACAATTATCTATTGTTTATAAAATATTTCCAAACTAATATTATTACGATTTTCTTTTGTTTACTTAATTCTAAACTCATGACATACAATTGTAAAACTAGTTATTCAAGAACAGTTAATTATTTTAATTTGGTCAATTCCACATGCCGTAAAAATATAGGGGCCAATCCCTATAGACTAATGGCTACATGCCTTGTGGTCGGGGAAGTGTCTGTTGGGGGATTATCAGTGAGTGGGTGCTGAGATACGCAAAGCAGAGCCCGACCTTTAATCCTCAGTGTTTCAGTTTTATTTATTTTTTTAACGCAGCTATTTCGGTAAACTGGTTAGAGAATACAACTCAAAAGTCTATACTAGTTTTATACGAGTTGCATTGTCACTGTCATGTGTTTATAATGATTGTCATCGTACTACGTCTTTTAGCTGTTGTGCTGCATTTTCATCCATGTGACAACTATATTTTATGATTTCATTAAATTGTAGCAACGCTTACCCAACAAATTATCCATTAGGTGAGTGTGTATTAACCCAAATACTTTAAACGAGCAGGATATGACACATGGTCAATTTTTAAGAGGAGATTTTACATTCATAATTTTTTCTTCTCCTAAACCTGTTGCCATAAAAATCAAAAAGTTTCATGTATATTTTTGTTTCTCTCCTTGTTACATAATTATTAGATACCTAATAATTATTTACAGTAGTGTAAAAATCAAAATGGCTGCTATAAGTTGCAGCCCACGGCCTTGAAGAATGAGTGACAAGGCTTGACCTCATCCTGATCCTTTCCGGTGGATACCGTGAGAATCGGTGGAGGAGACCCTCTTCCGGTTTAGATTAGAAATATATTTTAGTCAGTCGGCGAGAAACAACGACGATGGTGAGTCGTGTTATACACACGCCGATTCGATCTGCGCAGGTAGTCTGGTGGAGATTTCGAAATAAAATGTGATCTAAGTAAATCGAAGTCTTGTGTTATTATCTAAAAACTACAAATGACACAGGGCTTCTGATAAAGAGAAATCCCCAATGAAAGACCAGACATGAAGTCCCCAAGAGAAGTCCAGACGAAGAAGAGATGTTAGAAGAGAAATAGAAGAAGACGTAAGATAGAAAAGACGTAAGAAGAAGAATAGAAGAATAGAAGTAAGTAAAGGGGTATACAACATCCTGCTATTTACCCATAGCTGGGGGAAGAAGAGATTCATAACGTTTCCAAGGGTCTTAGCGTTGTGTAAAATGCCAACAGCCTATTTCTCGTTTGGTAGACAGTGGACTAATGACTATATGCCTTGTGATCAGGGAAATATATGTTGAGTTATCAGCTATGTCGGGGGACTAATCGGGGAGTAGATCCTGAGATACGCAAAGCACAGCTCGACCATCAATTCTCAGTTCTTCTGTTTTCTTTCCTGCAAACAGATTCTCAACTCCTTAAAAATGAATTTTTTTGTAGACTTTAATTGTATGCGCTTTTTTGTTGTTGTTATTGTATCATATTAGAAAATGGAAAATAATTAAATGGAAAATACACAAAATTGTAGATAAAAATCGCATGCGACAAGCTAGCCACATGTTTTATATTTAGAAAATGGTCAATTTGTTTCTTTTTAAACACCGATTGAGTTTCGATATCTTTTGAAAAGACTCAGTATAGTCAAATTTGATTAGATATCAGTGCGGAATTATTATTATTTTTTATAAAACTCATGAAATCAATGGATATTATAAATATTGTAACTTAAGGCGGCGAGATAACACTTACAAAGTTGTTTGAGGGCCTGGAAATTGCGTCTATTACTCGAAGGTATTTATTCCCAAATATCTTAGATAATATGAAACAAAAAAACGATACAACCAAAATCCGTTCCCTCAAGATTAAATGTCGTTCGTATCTTGCTCACAGCTATTTGCTTTATCTGTATTTTGGGTGTTTTGTATTTTAACTCTATTTAATATGTTGCAATACATTGTTTGAATATTTACAAAGGCTATGTTTGTTTGGTAAAATGCCATAATCGCTAATACTCGAGAAAGATCGCAGTCACTTCATTAACTTCATCGTGAAGACTCGATTACAACAAGAAGGCCCCCAAGTTCCACAAGAATCCCCCCAAGTTCTACAAGAAGGCCCCCAAGTTCCACAAGAAGTTTCCAGAGTTCGAAGAAAATGTTCCGGGGTTGGAGAAAAAGGCTCCACGAGATCGACAAGAAGGTTCCCGATTTCGAAATGTTTCAGAGTTCGACAAGAAACACCCAATGAAGGCTGGAGGGCACACCGGTTGAAATGTTGAGTATATAACAATAAAAATGAGGACAACAGTTCGTAAAATCCAAATAATACACATTATCAAGACTTATCTTAAAAATTCAATAAAAAAAACTTTATTTATTTGACATTGGATTGTTCCTAGTCGTTCTTGTTTGTATGTTTTAGTTATCCGTATCTGGTCTTTCTTAAGATTTTGCACATTGGTATTTTATTTTGTAAGGATGTTTCTTTTATATTATCTCGTTTTTCTCTAACTGTTTTTGACTCCCATTTGTCTTTATTTGATTGGTATGTATTCGGCTGCTTTTTTTAAATGAGCTTTGACAACCCTTTCATATTCATCATTTTGAGAATGTCGTTCTGGTGTCTCTTGATTTAGGAAATAAAACCCGAACACGTTTTTATAGCTGCAAATTCTGGCCTCAATAAAATAAACAAACCATTTTGGCGCGTTTAATTATTCTTAGCGTTACTCTATAAACTGTAAACATCTATTTTTGCTACATAAAACTGTGTGCAAACTAATGATTTCGATTATTACTTAGAAATATTTAATTTGAACCATTTAATACTGAAGGCACTTGTCGTGTAATGGTTATCTTCATGGAAAAGAGACACGTTGAACCGAGTTCAAATCCAAGACGAAGAATGATTTGTTTTTTAAATAGCACTGATACCCTATGGAAAGGTATGAATCCAATTATTATCCCTCTCGCTAGAGGTAAATAGGACAGACTGGGCTCTTTAACATTGGTATAAGGAAAGCAGAATGAAAACTCACAACTGTTAAGCTTAAAGATTGAGTTTGTATCGCATCCGGCTTAGATTATTTAAATTAAATTAAAGGTATCATTTTCTCAATCCATGCAGAGGGAAGTATTATGGAATATAGCATAGGTGAGGGAAAATATGGAAGTTATTGATAATAATGTATTGAATCATTTTCTCTAGGGTTAGTATGAGTTAATAACCAAATAGATAGAAAAACAACTAACGTTGCTGACTCTAAATAGCATCGTATGTTGTGTTATGGCCCTGGTAACCCCGTTTGAAAGAATCGAACGCAACTCAGATTTGTTCCTTTCTTAAACAATCCCTTTTATTTTGCCGTGGTAATCGTCGCTATCAGTAAACAGTAGCAGAGCGAGAGAAAGAAACTTTCAAATAAGAAAGAAAAAAAGAAGAAAGGATGAAATGGAGGCAGTGGTTTCTGCTAAATTTACCGACTTGAGTCGCGCCTGTCTTACCACAAGTTTATTTCTCCGTTTCCGGGGCTCTCTTATCTCTATTCTTCCAAAAATGGGTCATTTTATAATTTTTTGACTTAATTATTCATCAAACCTTTTATTCCTTATTCGTACGTCGACAATTATTAGCTGATTTTTAGTGACACAATTCTTCCATTCCAACATTCTTTTAGTTTGGTTTGGTTGTATTGTTTTACGGCACATCAATCCATTCCGGGTTATTTAATGCCGAAACAAGTCAATTTGATATTATGTTTCTTACAGGAGCTGCTGTTGCTTAAATTAAGTTCCTCGCTGCTTAACTTCGGTGATCTAGCCGGAACCTGTGCTTCCAATGACTTGGCTGTATAAAGGTGGGGGTCTTACGCTTCTATGGAGGAGGGAAATTCAACGTATACTAAGCCCCACCAACAGAGTGACAAAGTTAAGTTTAGAATAAATAATCCCGTGCCTATATAATTGGTTAGGACAGAATTCTCTGAACTTCTCTGGTACATCTTTTTGGGACCTTTCTAGGATGAAGGAATGATTCTGACCTGGTTTAACTTGTACAGAAATATACTGGTAGACTCAGAAGCCCCCCCCCCATCCCCCAAAAAACAAATAGCTTAGTTTCAGGAATTGTCTCCCATCTAGAGATAAGGTTTGGATTTATTGCCCAGTGACTGAGATGTCACAGATGGAGAATGCCGACGGAGCTCTTAATGGTGTTGTTTGTTTGTTTTGTTTTTTTCAATATATATTTTAACGTATAATTTTACTATATTCTATAATCTCAATTAAATATTCTTTCTAACATATTCCATCATTGTGTCAGATTATTTACACCCTTCATTTGAAAACAATTCTGTTGAAACACGGACTATTTATATTTACAAAAATATTAAATTCCATAAAGATTTCCTCTCAAATATTTAAATTTTCCTTTCTTTTCCTCAAACAAGAACAACAACCCCAGGGTGAAACATGTCAAACACCTTTGACTGTTAAAAACTTATTCATAGAATGCAGGGTTTTTGCTCACATCAGAAACCGTTATTTTAGTGCAAACAATATGAAATATCTATTTGAAAATGTCAACATAGAAGACATTCTGTCCTTTTTGAAGGATATAAAATTATACCTTAGAATACAGACGTGAACCTGATCAATAGCATACAACGTGACCCCCAATGACCCTAACACATTGTTAAAATTAGTTACTACAAAAGTGTAAATATATATACACAACATATATTACTTCCTAACCGCAAGACATGGCATAAACCTAGACGGGTTGATATGCCGTTAAAATCGACCAATGAACCAACTTTCTTTTCTATTCGAAACCTAAAACCTAAATCATAATTTAGTAACTCACTAAAATAATTTTTGAGACCCCTAATTATTTTACATTAAGCAAAGGATAAACAGCGAGTTAGATATTAGTTTAGTGAAGTGTATTTTTTTATATGAATTTTTGAAAAAATAAGTTTTACAAAAGAAAACAGTGCGATTCTTTAAGAACATGTCTAGATAAAATATTTGGAGTTAGAATAAAATACCACAATGTTATCAATTTTGAAAAAAAATGATGTGTTTTAAAATTCTCTTTGTTTGAAAACTGGGTTATTACATTTTGACAACTTACATGAATGTTACGTAAATACATTGTATCTCTTTAACTTTTAAATAAATATTTAAATTTTTCATAAAAAGTAAATATTATCTGTGAATTACTTGGTTAAGTGTAATTGTCAGATGGAATTGTATCATAATACTAGCAGGGCTATGCGACGTTGCCCGGAATTTGAAAAGGGATAAATAAATCTCTTATTTATAGTTATATACAAGGTGTGTCAAAAAATATAAAAATACTTATACGTTTTTGACACACCTTGTATATAGATTGATACAACTTATTTTTCTTTACATTTTATTTTATTATCTTTTATCTTTTATATATTCCTGTTTTACGTTGTTTTTTAAAATTATTATCCAGGAGCAGGACCTGTGGATATACCATAGTATGATAATTTAATTATTACAATATGTGGTATGTTTATTTAAGAGCTAGTGTTAAATAGGTCAATTTGTAAATGTATAATAGTCTTAATCTAACTCTCTCACACTTTTTTTGTTTTTTTCTTTCTTTTCATTTTTTAATTATGTTCGATTAAAACAGATTAGCGTTATCGTTTCTGTGGGCTAATCCCCTCTCTCTATCGTTCTCCTACTCACTTTCTTTCAATTTTTTCTGGCTATCATTTCTTTTTCTTGTTTTTCTTTCTTTATAATAAAAATGGAATGGTCCTTTATTTAGCTGAAGTGACGACAAATTCGGCGTATAAGCAACACTACGTAATTAGGATTTACATATTTGCATTTCATCTTGAATGACTCGAACGGTCTCATTTTTAACCAGAATATGTTGCAAGATGATAACGGGTATACTTTTAAGGAATACGAGTATTCTTATATAGATTGATACAAATTATTTTTCTATATATTTATGTTATCAGATATTCTTTATATATTCATATGTTTAAGTTATTTATTCTTATTTTTATTTTTGCTTGTATTTTTTCTTCTATTTGTCTTTTACTTCCTTTTTATCATATTTTATCATTTATAAATTTGTTTAATTATTTCAATCATTTTTTAAATTGATTTCAATACATCGTTGATTTAAACCCTTCTCGTATTTTTATTTAACTTTTCTTGTGAAAAATAAGTGGTAAAAAGAGTTTAACTACATCTCGGACAAAATAGGGGCGGGGATTTTATCGAATTCAGTATGATTTCCATTAATTTTCCTTTAACAAACAAACATATGGAAGGACAGACCTATAATTCTCTCTCTCTCTCTCTCTCTCTCTCTCTCTCTCTCTCTCTCTCTCTCTCTCTCTCTCTCTCTCATATATATATATATATATATATATATATTAAGTTTGTTTCTTTATAGTTTCTTTTGAAGCATTGTGTGTATGTGTAATATAAAGATTTTGAAGGCAATTTACAATGCAATATGTGTTGAATTTATTTAACTTTTTTTTTTTTTCAAAACTAAATATTTTCGGAAGTAAAATTCCATCTTCGCCGTGGGATTTGTACTATAAAAAAATCACCTAGTACTTTCAATAACTCTGAAGATGGAATTTTACTTCCGAAATATTTAGTTTGAAAAAAAAAAAAAACATTAAATAAATTCAACACATATTGCATTGTAAATTGCCTTCAAAATCTTTATATATATATATATATATATATATATATATATATATATATATATATATATATATATATATATATATATATATATAACTGAAAAAATGAAACGTAACAAACAAGTCCAAAACGTGCACCGCCCTGTTGGTGGGCCGTTAGAATACATCGACTGCCCTTCTGCAGAGAGGTAAGACTCCCCCAAAGTGGCCACCTGTTGGGCGTGGGTGGCAACCCCTTATGCTTAAGGATGAATGGTGGCTGAGCAGTCCCTGACATGCAACACATACCTTTTGCCCTTACTTGGGATAGACGGGTGGTCGGAGAGGCCCATCCGATCAATAGGCTGGTCTCGTCATTCCCTAGCACTTAAAGGATTTTATCCAACCCTATTGCCCTTATGGCAAGTCACATCCTTTTTTATCATATATATGCTAGAAGGCGGTAGCTGAGGATCTTCATTCTGGGAATGACTTTAAACACTATCTGATTGGGAGGTTCCAGTTTTGGAGATTTGGGGAATGTAAAGCACCCCTTCATTACCATTGTTCCCATGTCCCATCTGACCCAGAGTGATAGTACCTGTTAGAGTCCCATCTATGGGTTAAATAGAAACATGTGTTTATAATAAATTTGAGTATCCGTTAAGAATTAATTCCTTTCAAAAGCTTGTTGGCATTATATGACCCACTGAGGTTGATATGCCGTAAAACAAAACAAATCAAACCAAACAAAAACGTACAGTCCATAAAAATTAATAAAATCAAGAGTGTGCGCCTACCCGTGAATGAGCGTATTTAAAGAATGAGAGGAGAAATTTGAACAAATAAATCTGTGAAAGGAGAAGATAATACGAATAAAAACAAATTTAAGGTCTTTAAATTAGAAGCAATCAGACTAAAGAGGTAAAAAAATATTGAAATAAATTTGTATCTGAAATAAGGTTTCCATTTTTTTATAAAAAATAATAACGCAGATCTTTACATGTACGTTTGAGGTCTCCATTTTGTTTCAAACTCAATTTAACTAATTAGTAGAGATGAAGGAGTACTCCACATTCCCCAGAGCTAGAACTTCACCATCAGATAAAGCTTAACGTCTTACCCAGGGCAATAAGAGCATTGGCTACCGATTTTTAGCACATATAGGATAAAAAAAGGATTAGGGAAATAGGTTTGGGACAATCATATAGGTTATAGGGCTTGACGAGACGAGCGAATTGATCGGAGGGGGCCTCTCCGAACACCCGTATAGACTAAGTAAGGGTCAAAGTGGAGTGTCGTATGTCATGGTCTGTCATGAGAGAAGGCCGCCCACACCAAATGTGGCTTCATTGGGAAGATGATACCCCTCTGCAAGAGGTACAGTTAGTTTATTCTAAAGCACCAGCCGACGGCTTGGCTGATAAGTAATTAATATCTATATTTCTAGTTAAATATCAGCTCATACATAAAAGCATTTTATGGAGGTATTTACTTGGTTGCCTATGAAAGTTGTCACATTGTAAAATAATGAGATGTAGAAATGTAACGATTTTTGTGTCCCTTTTTAGGCTTCAATTAAGAGCACTTTGGCGATAGAGGTTGATCCTTAGTGACGCATTCTTTGGTTGTTCCTTGGTGTTTTTTACTGTTGGGTAGAATCCTTTGCTTGTACCTCGGTGTTCTTTACTGTTGGGTAGAATCCTTTGCTTGTTCCTCAATGTTCCTTACTGTTGGGTAGAATCCGTTGCTTGTTCCTTCGTATTGGGTAGAATCCTTTGTTTGAGCAATCTTTTCGATCCAGATCTGTTCGTCCGTGTCGAATACGTGCAAATAAACGGCTTTCAAGATCGGTGATTAAATAGTTAACTAACCACGTTTTCGTTAATTTGCCGACAAAAAAGTGACAAAAACATGACTCAGAAAATATCTAAGCTAGACTAACGCTGGCTCGCTAAAACATAGCGTACTTTCAGGCAGGAGACCGGAACGGCATGAGATCATATTTACTAAAATATATTCCGTAATTCACAATTTCAATATTACAAATGAAACAAACATGCGACTTCTTTTTTTTTAATTCATTTTAATTTTACATTGGGCATTTAAGCGACGCAAAACCATTTGAAATGTTTCATTTTTAAAATCCGGAGAAATAAAATCGGACAAATAAGATATCTGCGGTTAAGCGATACCAGATAATCTAGATTTAAATTTTTGCATTGCATTTCAGACGATTTGGACGGACTCATTTTTAACCAGAGGGTGTTGCAGGATGATAACGGCCGGAAGATTTTGGAACAGCAGTGTTAACACATAGATTACACTCCCTACTCTTCTCAATTGACACCGACACGTTACAATATGACTTTTTATTTATTTGGAGAAAGGCCTGAAGGATGCATTTTACCGAAGGAGATAATGTTAAAATTGATTATCTACTGTCGGTATTCCCCTTCAGAGGCACACCCTAGAATCGGGAAATAAACCTAAACCTTACCCGTATTTAGACAAGAGACAGGTGCTGTGTTGGCGTAAATACCCGGTAACTAATCAGATTCATTTTTCATCTACCCGGTACGGGTGTGACAAGTGAGAATTCTCTATAGAAATAATAAAAATCGATTCAATGCAGAATAAACACTACCTCTAATCAAAAACATTGTCGTCTTTAAAAATTGAGTAAAGAACACCTGCTATCTGATAATTAATAATCAAAAACAAAATATATGACGTAGTGAACTATATTCTGATGTCAGAATGTATGTCTAAAGGATAAATGATAAATAAACATTCCAACATATTCAATTAATTATTTTTTAATATTTCCCTTTTTGTAACATATTTTTATTCTATATACGGGGACCACGTGGACCTCGGAAGACTCCCATCGATGGAATAGGCTGTGCTACTTGAAGATCTTCTAAGTTGCCTAAGCCTTCAACATTTCCTTAGTGTCAGGATCAACTTCAATGACACCATTCTGTTCAATAACAGAAACATCAGATACATAGTTATCACTCTTCTCACGTTCCTCCTCTGGCAATTTGATGAAAATGCTACAAACTGAGCCCTTCTGGATATGTTTCATCAAAAGTGTAACAAATCTAGCAATTTTATTTCGCAGTAATTTCGATGAGGAATGTGAAATTTAGTGATTGCTCGTTGGTTGGTTGGTTGGCTTTTATGTCATGTCAACCCATTGGTTCATTTTACGCCGAAGACATTTTTGAAACACATATTTGTAGAACTCATTTTTTGTCTATTTAACCCATAGATAGGACCCTAACAACTCTGGTAAAAATCCAAGGGGCGTCTACATCATTGTCAGGAATCAACAGCTTTTGGCGTAGTTGTTTCAGTGTCTGTGGAAAATCTGCGGGCAGCATGGGCATCTCCTTCTCCTGACCGGCATATGCATGCGTGGTTTGGGAACCGCTTGTGAATTTCCTATTTCCTTGTTACTCCTTCCATGTATTCACCAAAAGACTCGCTGGTTATACTGTAACAAAAAACGGAAGAGAAACAGTAGAAAAGCACATCTTCAAGTCTTATACAAAATATTCAGCATTTGAAAAATCGTGGAGACAAAACATTGTTGCCTCATGTAAATTCAGTAATCAGCTGAAAGCATTGGAAATGTATACATAGCTTGCCTTGTAATTGTCAGTTGTTTGGTTGGATTTTTCAGCACGCCAACCCTTCTTGGCTTATTCTATGCCGAAGTCTTTTTGAGTATTAAATGCATTCTTGTTGAGTATTACATGTTTTAAACATATTTTTTCAATTTAACTCAGGTTAGACCTGGAAGAAATGGCGATGAAGGGGTACTCCACACTCCCCAAAGCTCCAGAATTGGAACTTGTGGGGATTAAAATAAAATTAGAATTTTAAAAAATAAAAAGAATAACAAACTCTCATGCGCCTTTACCGGAAGAACCTTCCGCGCATGTGCAGGAAAAAGGACCCACTTCCGACGCGAAAAAGAATCTCTCGGCCATTCAGACTTAGGCCTTGTCTGGGACAAGACACCACTACTGGCTATTGAGTAATTTCTTTGCCACGTGAATTACGCCTAAATCATAAAATCATCTTCTGTCTTTGTCTCTTTCTTTTCGTTCCTTGAATTCCTTCCTTTTCGGCGCGATCACCACATAAGATGGGATTAAACGCAGACCGTAAGTACATGCACTGAAAATAACCAGCTACGTTTAAACTTTACATTTTATGGGGTTTCAAGAGGTTTAATTCCTCTTGAAACCCCATATACGTTACGTGGCACAGTTTGATGTCATACACAGGACACCATACTTCTAGCGCATATATGATAAAAAGGCTTGGCATAAGGGCAATAGGATCGGGACAATCATATAGATGCTAGGGCTTGATATGAACATCCGATGTTATTGACATACTATTGACTACATCGACATTTTGTAAAGTTTTTAGATATCATATAAAATTCTCTCATTTCACATTGTGTCAGTACATTTATCACTGAAGTGAGAAGACATTGATTTTCTTAAGAATTAAGATCAAATTAATTGCGAAATAAAGTAAAGAGTCTGTTTAATTAAGTTGGTCATTAAATCACCAAAGTGAGCCAACAGACTTTTCGACAACAACAAGTTCGCTATATATATCAATCGCTGTATATCAAATCAATTTAATCAAAACATGTGTAAATCTTTGTGAACTAACCAAATGGAAATAAACTTTGTCTGTGACGTAGCAGAAAGTAATTTTAAACACAGACTTTTGGCGATTTAGAGATTGAATTATGGGTTGGTTGTTACGGAGCGTATTATTTGAAAAAATAGAAAATACCCTCCCCTGTAAAAAAAAAAAAAAAAAGAGTAACGGGGTTAATTTAGGAGAATCTTTCATTTTTAAAATCCGAGGAAATAAAATCGGACAAATAAGATATCTGCGGTTAAGCGATACCAGATAATCTAGATTTAAATTTTTGCATTGCATTTTGGACGATTTGGACGGTCTCATTTTTAACCAGAGGTTGTTGCAGGATGATAACGGACGGAAGATTTAGGAACAGCAGTGTTAACACATAGATCACACTCCCTACTCTTCTCAATTGACACCGACACGTTACAATATGACTTTTTTATTTATTTCACCGGGCGAAATTCAAAACATTCGATTATATTGCTATACAAATGCGTTTGCTCAATGATTGGTAAACTTTTACCGAAAAATGTACAATTATTCTTTATGTTAATTATCAACTTTCTTCGCTTACGGCAAGTTTGGGTATAAAAATTGACATGCCCTAATGGTATAGCTGTTTTTGTAGGGTGCTGCTTCCAGGAGTTGTTCAAAACCGGCGCAGCATGCTTGTGTAGTTACCATCAAGACATTTCTTCTGGCGTTTTATCAATTTGGTATCATTTTGTCAGATGATGAGAATTGTATTATCATACAATTTATCACGGGTAATAAATTAATACAACAGTCAGATTAAACAACAACAATTTCCTTTTTCAGAAAACTAATATATTGGAACACACATTTCAGTTATGTTCAAGTTACCCACTCTTGAAATTTTCAGTTTTTGTTTTTTTCAAGGAATGCTCCCTTCAAATTAATAGCTGCAGCCAGTTTTGTTGTAACCCCTTTGTATCTGCTTTTCTGAAGAAAATTGGTTGTCGTTGTGTTGTGTTTCATCTCATTTAGGGGGATCTCTTTAAGTATATTCTTCGCGACTTACCTGTCGACATATTTCCATAATCTTGAGATAAGAAAACCAGCCTTTTTAAGATCATCCTTGCTTTGTCTGCAAGTCTTTTGCTTGTTGTATTGAAATTATCAACTTCATTCGAAATTTCTATCATTTTTTTATATAACCTCTTTGTATTGGGTTGCTTTAAAAATAACAGTGAATTACATGTATGTGGTCTCCTCTAGTCCCTATTTTAAAATCTCCTCAGGTCTCCTGGACTCTTCTGAGTATTCAAGCCGATTTCAAGAACGTTGTTGTCTAGAAGGTCTCAATTCTTCCTCCGATTTCCAATTCCTCCAGATTATTATTATTATTATTATTATTATTATTATTATTATTATTAAGGTTTTTTATAGGACAGCACGCTGCATACTGGTGTAGCCTTTTTCTCAAGCGTTTGTTAGAGTACAATAGGTGCAATTATACAGTAGCACTGATACGGCTATAACTTGGAAGCATTCTTGCTTTATCTTATCAGAGAGATCAGATGTAAAGTAAAATAAAAAAAGCAAAGTAGGTGGAGATATACTTTGCAGATCATCTGGATGAATAAAATAAACAAGAACTTTTTGACTGAATCTTTGAGTAGAGACTTGATCATTGTATTATATGGATTATTCGGACTCGTCTTTATTGTTATACCCCAACGCTTTTGTCGATGTGTCCCCTGAGCTTCTTTCGATGCGTTTTTTTATCAAACTCGAGAACCTTCTCGAACTCGGGTACCTTCTCTTCGAACTCGGGTACCTTCTCTTCGAACTCGGGTACCTTCTCTTCGAACTCTTCCTGTCGTAATCGGGAGCCTTTACAGAACTTTAAACAGATTTAGCTCTTTGCTTAATTTAAGCTGCTCACAGCGGCTCTTTCTCCTCTGCAATCCTACTGTAAACCACTTGTTCATTAGTTGGTTGGTTGGATTTCATGGCATGTCAACTCTTGTTGGGTTATTTTGTTTATTGACATTTTGTTTTATTCATTCTTGATGGGTATTGAAAATTCTTTTTTCAAACTCAATTTTTTCAACACATTTTTTAAAACTCATTTTTTTTCTATTTAACCAATAGATAGGACCCTAACAGGTACTAACACTTCAGCTCATGGTGGTTCTGGGAGTAATGGCGATAAAGGGGTACTCCAAACCCTCCAGGTTTTGTTTCAAACATCCATTAACAATCTTGAAATAGCATCCCAAGGTAATTGGTTGGTTGGTTGGTTGGTTGGTTGATTTTATCGCATATCAACCCTTGTTGGGTTATTTTATGCCAAAGATGTTAAAGAACCCTTTATTCAATTCACGGGGTGGACCGTTCTCATTCCGCAAACCAAGAAGATTCACGAGTTCGAAGAGAAGATTCTCAGTGTATTTTGGGTGTATAAGTTGTAATCTAGAAAACTGGACTTAGTAGATTTAGAGAATCGATGTCACTCCAAGATTTTGCCTATTGACCTTTGCCAATATTTGATTGCCCGATCAAATACAATGAATAAAATTAAAAAGACTACATGGATGTAATATATAACATATCAAATCCGTGAAAAATATCGTATTACAATTGCGATTCGATGTCTGTCTGTCTGTAACCGAAACTACATCACAATGCTCTCGGGAATTGCGTAAGTTTTCCAATGAGAATTTAATTTATAGTCTAAATAATTCATATAGCGTATGAATTTTATTTATTTACTAGGTTTCTATGAGAATCCGAGGTAGATTTGCCTCAAAACAACCCATGTTAATGTTTTTAAAATCCTGCAATGTGTCTTATATATTCCTAAGAAATAAAATTGCTTGTTCATTAAATGTCCTTAGGGTTCTAGTTTGGTGGTCACGTTACTCCAATCGGCGGCTTGACTGAAGACAGTAAATATAAAACAGAGATGAGACCGGCAAAATAAAGAAATAATGTGTTGCCTTAATGGAAAAGAAAAAAAAAGAATTAATCACAAAGAAATATTAATAATAAAGAAACAAATTAAAGTAATAAAAAAGAAAAAATAGCTGCGCTGGGAGAACATACGCACAAACACACAAATAAACAAATTACTAAAGGTAGATCAAACCTGGAATGATAAAAAAAGAGGGTAGGCCAAACCTGGAATGATACTTAGACGTTTTTGGAGAGACACACACACACACACACACACACACACACACACACATATATATATATATATGAATTCTGAATTAATTGAATTAACAGTAACTCCTAACAAATTACTGACAAGCGGTAAGATATCTTTGGTTTTATTATTATTGTTTACTATTATTTGTATTTTTATTCCTATTGTTATTACTCTACAGCTGAGCAGGACAGGACAATTTAAAATGAAGGGGGGAAAAATCTGTTTTCAAATGCCTTAAAAATAAAGAATTCATCATTCGCATCTGATGAGTCGGGAGAATTAGACATTTTTGTCTAAGCTCCCTGAAATAGTCTATAATGCAATATCTCTAAGTCTTTTGCTATTTATTTAAATATATATATATATATATATATATTATATATATTATATATATATATATATATATAGAGAGAGAGAGAGAGAGATAGGCTTACACATACATACACGCAGATAACTTCAAGGAAGGCAGTCATAATATACAGAACATAGCAGCAAGCTAACAGTTCCGAACCTTCAAAAATCTTCTGACGAAGAGATCTTTATCTCAAAATATTAGGAATAAATCAAGAGTAAACAAACAACCTCATAGTTACCTCATTTTTCTTTACACTTGCATTATGATAGACTTAACCAAACCAATATAAACACAATTCTTCAAGCGAATTATAAAAAAGTATGAGTGATTGCTCAATTTTAACGGCATGTCAATTCATCTGGATTTATTTTATGTCTAAAATTGATTTCATTCTAGATTTGAAATTTACATTTTTTTGTCGAGTTGTTTCTTAAGACTTTTATCAGACTGCTATATAAATCCAAGCCCGTTGTATAATGGTTAGAGTCGTAGGAAATTCTGGACGAGGCTGTTTGCATTTTCACATAGCGCTTATAACCTGAGAAGTATTCTCCATCCAGCCATTAGTAACTAGTAGAGCAAACAGGGATATTTAAACTTATTTAGCAGCCGGTATAGGAGAAGGAAAACTGTATTCAAATCTGTTAATCTCCGCTGAAAAATATCTCGTGTTATACTCTGCTCGTGTGGAGAGGTTGATATATATATATATATATATATATATATATATATATATATATATATTATATATATAAGTCAGGCAGAAGAAAGAGATAACGTGTTAAATTTATAAAAGGAAATATATCGAGAAAGAAACACAATAGATTTAATAAAAAAGGAACCTTAATAATAAAGAAACAACTTTCTTGTGACGTAATACAAGTAGTTGTTTAATTTATAGTTCGATCAATATATATATATATATATATATATATATATATATATATAGTATACATCGCTGATGAGACTTAATAAAGTTGAAACAGTCTGTACGATGTTCTACACACCGAATAATTCTTTACCGAAATTCACTTGTCATTATTATCTTCTATAATTATCGAATTTTATGCGACATACGCATTGTAATTGCCTTTAAGCAAAAATATAAATAATAATATATACTTTATCAACAATGCTTCTAATAAAATAAAAAAACATCCAAAAATCTTATATATATATATATATGTGTGTATTTATCAACCCCTCAACCCGACCCGGATGTGACACAAGGTTATTTTAAGCGGAGTTTAACAAGCTGGAATTCAGAGTTTCCTTCTCCTACACTGGTTATTTATCCAAGCTTAAAGAGCCAAGTTTGTCCTAACTATTTACCCATACCTGGAGGGAGAATATATGGATTCATATATTTCCCAAGAGTATTAGTGCTATGTGAAATGCAAACAGCCTCGTTGAAGATTTGAACTCGGGTCGACGAGTACATTTTCTTACGTCTCTACCCATTTCACCACGCACCTCCATATAGTTCGATCCATATAATCTAACTCAAATTCTCTTAATGTTCCAAATTATGTACCACGCTACTTGAATTCAGCCGCTTATACTGCTTAATACTGGGGCAAGAAGTAAAGAAAATAAATATTAAACACAGATGAATCAGGCAAAAGATCGAGATAATGTGTTAAACTTATGGAAAGGAATCAAATCTAGAAAGAAACAAAACAGAATGATAAAGAAACAAATTTCTTTGTCACGAAATAGAAAAATGTTTGATTAATTCATAGTTCGATCAATAAAATTAAACTCAAAGATTTAAAAAAAAATAAAATAAGAGAAAATATAAATATTGAACATTGTAACGTGTCGGAATTGCAGTGGGTCAAATAAGAATGAAAACCAATGAAGAAAGGCAAAAGAATTAACAATGAAATAATGACCAAAAATGTGAAACATCAGCCGATCGTTCGCCTCATTACGGCTGACATCAAAGATGTGCTTAACACTTCAAACTATCAAATATTACCTCTCATACAATTGACCTTTGACGATCAATAAGTTAATTGATAATCGATAAATCAATAAAATTCAATAGAACAGCCCGGTGCTTCGATTTTGAATTTGATCTTCCTATTTTTAAGGGAAGAAAGAAAATACGGACATAAAATTATTTTATTTGCACCGATTGAAACTGAAATTTTAATTGGAGGGGAAAAAGGCGGAATTTCTAAAGAATGGTGATTTATCTTGAAAAATCAAATAAAAATCAAGAAGAAACCCGTTCGATTTGGTAGTGTAGCCTTCCATAGCTGGAATGTCAGAACATTTTGATCTCAAGTTCCCAAGGCAACAACAAATATTACGCGCTAAAATATTGGCAAATAAAATCAAAATTCCCATTGGATAATTTACAGTTTCTATATTAGGGTGTTAACAAAAGAAGTATCCAGTTTTAAAAATACTGGGTGATTGTAAAGTAACTCTCTATTTTTAAAATCTTATAATTCATTTCTGAATCATTATTTTTACAAGACATGAATATGGGAAGAACACATATATCATAGAATGTTATCTAAAATTCTATATCGGCAAGCCGCTTGGGAATCGCATCAACTGATCTTCCCATGAACTCTTGTCGAATGATATTAATAAATTCTCGTATTCGTCGTTCAAGTTATTTCAAAGATGTTGGTTTCGTAGATTTGATCCTTCAACCAGCCACAAAAAAATGCAGGTTGTTAAATCACGGCTTCTGGTCGGTTATTCATGCAGACTAGGTTTACCTATCCATTTCCCCCAAAATTGTGATTCAACCTTTCAGGAAAAACAATAGCAAAATGCGGAGGAGCACCATCTTGTGTAAAAATAATTCTTCAATATTCTCGCAATTATTGAGAAATGGCCTTATTTCATCATGTAACTGCATATATACAAATTATAAGTAAAAAAATAAATAAAAAATTTAAAAAATCTTTATTTCAATATCCCGAGCAGGGCCTCATTATTTTTATAGTATTAAAAAAATATATCTGAAATGATTTTCAAAACTTCCCGCAAAACAATACACAGCACGGGATTTAACGCAATTTTTACGATCTTTGCCGAACATTTAAATTTCTATTAGAAGATTCAACGGATTAATACCACAGTTGAGTTTAACAAACACAGATGGAAACTTTTCAACTCTCTGAAGATGGGCCTTGCCCGAAAATATTATGAGTGAAAAAAAGGGAAAAGAAATTAAATAAATATGTTTTTCAACATAAATTTGCATTATTTTGCCTTCAAAAAAATTTATTAAATTATAAGTAGTTTAAAATAGGGAGTTACTTTTCACTCACCCTGTTGATGAAAATAGTAAGTATTATCCAGTCCGTTCGGGTAGGATGTGACTCAAAGTAACAAGTATGGGGCATCCAGTGAGATATATATGAAAATTGTCATTAAAGCATCGAGACTCATAATACTCAATTTTATAGATGCACATTCTATGTTTAATACTGAAAAATACTGCCGACTCAATGGTGAAACCTTACATAAATCGGCTGCTCACGTCAGCCCTATTGCACTTTTGCCAAACCCCAAATCCTTTTCATCATATATGTGCCAGGGGTCTTGAGTATGATGCTAGACTGCATCTAGTGATGAGGTTCCAATTCTGGAACGCCAGGGAGTTTCGAATACTCCTTGATCCCCATTACACACAGGTCAGCTCTGTCTCGGAGTGGTAGCACCTGTTATGGTCTCATCTAGGAAATAAATACGTCAGGCTTGACATTTCTTTCTCCTAGACTCGTTGCCTAATTTAGGCCAAAGAGTCCAGTATGCCCAACTATTTAATCCATAGTTGTAGGGATAATAATTGGACGCATACCTTTCCTAATGGTATTAGCGCAATATAAAATGCAAACAGCTTCGTCCAGGATTTGAACTTTGTTCGCTGAGTTCTAAGTTTTTCTAAGAAGGGACCCATTATACTAAGAAAATCCGGCTATAGGTATATAGAAAGATAAATTTCCTTTAGCTGTAGTCTGACATTTTGCCAAGTAGAACGAAAATTCTGAATTCACACCGCTTTAAAATTGGCCTTGTGTCGCATCCCACTCGTCGCGGAGTTGTTGGGTATATACAAATATTACATCGTAAGGGAGCCAGCAAAGAATCACAGAAATTATATACATATATACAAGGAGTGTCAAAAAGTATCGAAATTCTCGGTAGCTTTTGACACCTTGTATTAAAAAATAATGTTCCATTCATTCTTCAGTTCTATCTTGGTAGATACAGTTTTAAAGTAGGTACTTTTTGACACACCTTGTATTCTGGAAAAAAATAACATTACATTTATTGTTCATTCGTATCTTGGTAAATACATCTTCAATCTCGATAGATTTTGACACAACTTATATATATAAATATATATATATATATATATGTGTGCATGCGTGTGTGTGTGTGTGTGTGTGTGTGTGTATGTGTATGTGTGTGTGTGCAATTTCTATCAATGAATCACCGATCAAGATACCAGTGTCCAAGAGAGAACCAGTTTGAAATTCAATCAATTGTATCTTGATATAAAAATGAGCTACCTCAGCTCGAAAGACCTTTCTCTCGCAACGTAAAGAAAATCAGATGGATAAAAAAGAAAGAAGAAAAGATCGTATCAGTTTTAATTACTCGGGACGTACAGAGCCAAAAAGAGAGAAAAAAGAAAACAACAAAAAAAAAAAAGGAAAACTGAATTTATTCAATTATACGGATCTTTTCTGAGAACCTGTTGGCAGCGCACCTGTCTCGTCACTATCTCTCGTACAGAAACTTCGAACGAAAGAAACAGGGAAAAAGAGACGTTAACGTTTCTTTTTCTTTTTCTTTCTTTTTTTCATTCTGTTTTTGTGCGAACAAAATAAGAAAGACTCACAATTCTTTGAAGTTGTAGCATAAATCAGGCAGGGATCTTGAACTATTGATCAATACAACTTGTGTAAAGATATTGGATATTGGATCATTATTTACGACATCATCAATTGATTTAACTGTTACGAGTCACACGTACATCTATCCTCTCAGTCAGAGAGGCCCCCTCCGATCAATCGACTGATCATGTCAAGCCCTAGCACATATAAGATTGTTCCAATCCTATTGCCTTTATGGTAAACCCAACCCTTTTTATCATATATATATATATATCTACCAACCCCTCCACACGAGCAGGATGTGACACAAGGTCAATTATTTAGCGGAGTTTAACAGGTTTGAATTCAGAGTTTTCCTTCTCCTAGACCGGTTGCCTAACCAAGGTTAAAGAGCCCGGTCTGCCCTACTATTTATCCATAGCTGGAGGGGGAGTAGGATTCATACCTTTCCCAAGGGTATTAGCACTAAGTGAAATGCAATTACCACATCCAGGATTTGAACTCGGAGCGACGAGTCCATTTCCCATGACTTTAACCATAGCACATATAAGATTGTCCCAACCCTATTGTTTTTATGGTAAACCCAACCCTTTTTATCATATAGGTGCTAGAAGGCTGTGGCTGAGGGTCATCCTGTGTATGACGTTAAACTCTATCTCATGGTGAGGTTCCAAATCTGGAGCACCGGAGCGGTAGAATCTGTTATGGTGCCATCTATGGGGTGAATTGAAAAAAAAAAGGAGTTTTAAAATTTGTTTAAACAATTGAGTACCCATCAAGAATTAATAAAACAAAAACGTCTTCGGTATAAAATTATCAAATGTCTTGCAAGCCGTAAAATCGAAGCAACCAACATTTCCTCTCGTTTTTTTTTTTTTTTTTTGTACTTTTAGTATTCGAATCGGTAATTTATGAGAAAGTGCGTCCGGTCTCCTGCCTCAAAAATTGCTACCAGATGACTATTTAAATAACGACCCAGCTCACTCTATTCAAAACTATCCATCTTCATATCTATCTATTTCAATTTGTTCATATTTATCTATATTACTTTAATACTAAGATTTTTTTAATTCATGTTTGTTTAATGTCTTGTTTCTAGTTTAAATAAACAAGAATTACGACCAAAAAAGAAGCGACCCCCCCAAATACATTTACTTGTCGAAAATATCTATCTATCTATCTATCTCCATTTGTTCGTATCTATCTATATTATTTTGTTTGTTTATCTACCTATCTCAGTCTATTCAAAACTATATATCCATCTTCATATCTAAACAAGAATTACGACAAATTACGATAAATAAACAAGAATTACGACGAGCTTGGGTTGTTATTTTAATAATCACCGGTTAGCAATTTTTGAGGCAGGAAACCAGGACGCACTTCCTCATAAATTAACTTCGAATCCGCAACCATTCAAACAAAATAATATCCAGAATATTTCGATAGATCTGGGCGTCAAGTGTGGGGTATGCCGAAATGTGGGGGTACCTAAAGGAAAATTTCTTATATATAAAAAGTACCTCGTACCTATTACTTAAGCATATCATTTATTATCTTGATGTAGATATAATATAAATAATTCATTAATACATCTAGATAGTAAATTAGAAGAATTTATCATAAACTATTTCAATGTTTTAATGTGTGTCCCGATGCCATTGTTTTTATTAATGTTTAACATAACTAATCAAGTCATTTTATGATTTAATAAAAACATACAACTAATTTAACTGTGACATATGGAAATCTAATAGATTGCAATAGAGCTGTCTGAATAATAATTGATTCAAATAATTTTATTTATTTTGTTATAGTCAACAAGAACAACAATGGTTAAACTACAAAAATACTAATAGTACCATGTGCTCGCTTGGTTACCTCATTTCAGGTATGAAGCTGCCAATTGAATCATCATCAATCGAATAACCATTGCCAGCCACACGTACACCTTTCTTCTTATTTTCTTGGCACTTTTAAAATTTGAACTCCTGGCTTTTCAAACAGAAACACATCCAGAATAATTCGATAGATCAGTACGTCATATGTGAGTGTGCTTCGGTGGATTTATCGGAATTGATCCGCTGCCTTATCAGCTGGAGTTACTGTCCAACTGGCACACTTCACATGAATACTGCTGCGAACTGGATCAAAGACCGTACAAGTTGGCAGGTTTAATCTTCAGCTTAAAGAAAATAATCAAATGTTTAGACCCGTTACTCAGAATTTCATGTGTGTATTTTATTTAACAAACTATGTTTTATGCCAATCCCATGCTTTGCTTCGTTTTTCCGTATTAATTTTAACTAAGTAACAGTATTCTTCTTAAGCAAATAAAATAAATCCAAAATAGAATTTGCGAGTAAAGCTGTATTCCTTCATGTGTTTCGTTCCCAAGAACAGATTCTGGTTTATGCATATACCATTTTGTTGTATGGTCAAAATTAAATGTTTTGCATAATTCCCAGTGGATCACCTTCCCAACCCAGTCGCGTCTAGTTTTGTATTCCCGTTGTGCTAGTTTGCTACATTCGCAGAGTATATGGTTAACAGTCTCATCTCTATTACCGCAAAGTCTACATTTACTATTTTGTTGGGTCTTATCAGTTTTCGCTTTGATTATTATTATTTATTATTATTATTATTATTATCATTATTATTATTATTATTATTATTATTATTGTATTTTGTGATTGCTTTAAAAAATACTCTCCTGAGTATTCCAGCTGATTTCAAAGAATGTTGTTGTCTGGATGGTCTCAATTCTTCCATTGATTTCTAGTTCTGAAGTTTCTGCCAATCCCATGCTTTGCTTCGTTTTTCCATATTACTTTTAACCAAGTAACAATATTCTTCTTAAGCAAATAAAATAAATCCAAAATAGAGTTTGGGAGTAAAGCTGTTTTCCTTCAGTGTTTTCATTTGTTACATAATTATTGGATCCCTAATAGTTTTTTAAGGTAGTGTAGAATCATAATGGCGATTAGTGCAGCTGATGGCCTTGAGAGTGAGTGACAGCGCTTGACCTCACTCTCACCTTGCTTTCTGGGGATAAATCGTGAGAACCGTAACCCCCATAGAAGGCCCTCTTCCGGTTTAAGGATATAGTAAGTTTAAGCAGTTAGAAGTTAGAAGCCGAGCTAGCAAGATGTAAGGATCTGCGCAGATTGTCTGGTTTGGGGATTTACAAATAAAGTAACATCAACGTAAGTCGAAGTCTTGTGTTTATTACCTAAAAACTAACAATGACACAGGGCTTCTGATAAGGAGTGATCCCTAACAGAAACCAGACCGAAGTGCCCAGACACTAGACCAGACCAAGATGTTAGAAGACAGACGATCAGAATAACAAAGCCGGCCAGAAGAAAAGACGACCAGAGTAAGAAGTAAGAAGGGTATACAACGTTATATAGATTCGGTACGGTGAAACGTCAGTATATAACACATTCACCTGGTCACATCACCTATGCTAAAGAACCCAGTTTGCCCGACTTGTTACTCATAACTCATAATTTGTTTTTATAATAGAGATACGGTGCCTGTCAGTTTGTAACCGAAACTACGCCACTGCTTCCGTTACAATATCTTCGGGAATTACGTAAGGTCATCAATGAGTATTTAATTCCTTGTCAAAATGATTCATACATAGAATAGAATAAATCTAATTTATCACCGATGTCTCAAAGAAAATCTGAGTCAGATTTGCCTCAAAACATCCCAGGTTATTAGTGCTATGAAATCCTGCTATGTGTCTAATATATTACTAAATAATAAGGTTTTACATAACATATAGTGTGGTTAATTTGCATACTATTTTAACAAAACCGGGTTTAATAAAGAATTGCCTGGTTTTTATTGATTTCTAATATTATTGTCTTATTCTGTAACGTATTAAAATAAATCGCATGAATGATTTTATCTAGAAACGAATTTGGATATGATTAAGATAAGTGTAATATTTTAATATGCCTTCTTATTTTATTTCATTAGTCTTTTTAATTTAATATATGTATTTACATTAAGACTTAGATACTTACACTCGGGGGCACATATTCTTGCTAGTAAATATAATAATTGTTTGATATCTATTGAAGAATAATTAAAGTTCCAATTACCGTCGAACTGGGAAGACAAGGCAACAAACGGTTGTAACTGAAATACAAACCCGAATGCTACAAAGTCCACTGCAAAATGACAAAGTATATATAAGACTCCACAATGTCATTCAAATCAAGCAGTCAAGCAGCCAATCAGAACTCAAGGAATGGAATCACCCAAATCACCCAGATTCATGGATGGATAATTCTTGATTCCTATTTATACCAAGTGTCTTGGACATTGCTTGATTTGAATGACATTGTGGAGTCTTATATATATACTTTGTCATTTTGCAGTGGACTTTGTAGCATTCGGGTTTGTATTTCAGTTACAACCGCTTGTTGCCTTGTCTTCCCAGTTCGACGGTAATGGGAACTTTAATTATTCTTGTGGCTACACTACTGATAATGCAATTATTTTGCCCGTCAAACCAACTATTGGTTTCTTAGTGAATTTATCTAGTCACGTTGTTATGGTAAACATTTACTATACTAACTTGATCATCATAAATAAAAGTCATTTTTATATGAGTTTAATTCGCAGTCGAGTCTCGTAAGCAATTTTTCCTCAGACTGGCCATCAATATTTTTCTTTATTAATGTCAACCAGAGGCAGAATAGAAAATGACTACGCGTTTGCCATACAGTGATGGTAAACAAGTAAACGTGACACCATATTGTTGGAATATAGAACTAGATCGTCAGCATGTGTTCAATCATTAGGGTCTTCCAGCAGATTTGATTTTTTAAAACCTAACTTCTTACTCTTCCGCTAAGCCTAACCTTAACGCCAACCCTAACCCTGTCACTAACCTTAGCACTAACTCCGACTTTATTAAGGTTACTTCCACTTTTAAAAACTGAGCTCAGGATCGGCATCAGCTGATTCGGTGCATCTACAGACAGGATTATGTGATGTGAAAAAAATGGTCAGTGTATATATTTAAAATAACTATATATATATATTATATATGTGTGTGTGTGAAAATAAAATGGAAATTAATCTTATTCATATATATATATATATTATATATATAATATATATATATATATATATATATAATATAAGTAAAGAAATAACAAAAGACTTAGAGATTTGGCGTTATAGTCAAATTTCAGGGAGATTAGACTATAATTCTAGATCTCTAAGTCTTTTGTTATTCCTTTACTTATATATTTGCTCTGTGACTCTAACATTAAGAGCACACATTGAGCTCTCAAACTGCGACAGGTTTTTAAAAATAAAACTCTTGTGTCGTAAGGAAGATGTCTTCTCTGGACTTTTGGACTATATATATATATATATATATATATATATAATATATATATATATATATTATGAATAGCCGAGAACAAGATATATAGATTAATATATACAATTTAACATATTCAGTTAAGTTGAATATGTATTTAAACAAGCCCCACTCTACGATAAGTATACCCAATTTTTAAACTATTTTCTAATTCAGAGTTTTCCTAATCTTAGATTAGTTTCCACAACAAAAACTAATAACACATTATTTCCTACTACTTACCCATTCCTGAGTGAAGAAGTGCTGTATTCATGTCTTTTGAAAATATATTAATGTTGTGAGGGTAGAGACATAATTCGTAGGCAAGGAAATGTCTCCTGTATAGGTCAATGATTAAGTTGAGATGTATACCAAGATGACCAAACAAGAATACGTATTACTTTCCTTTGCTGCATAGAAAAATGACTTGCATCCCGTGGAACCGGACGTGACTGAAAAGAGGTTCGCGAGAGGAGACTAGTCCCTTTATATGATTAACTGGTTGTGCTGATTGATCTGTGCATCCAATCAGAAACGAGCCACGGCAATATAAGTGCAGTGTAACCTGAGACAATTATCACAATCTGACATCAAAGCAAGACAATTGGAAATTGACAATTGGAAATTGTTTGAATGATATCCAGGGAAAACTTATGTTGCCCTCGAAACCAACAGCAAAGTGACCGCCCACATTCTTTGCCAGGATTTGAACTAGGATCATCGATTTCATGTCCTACCACGATAACTGATACTCTAAAAGCGCCTTCACTTTAATAGTAATATACATTACTCGATAACGTGGACTTACTAAACTTTGCTGATGATAAGGATCTTTTCATATATTTAAACGTCTGTGGGATAGTTAGTATTTACTGACATCCCGTCATATCAGTCGAATACAAGGATCATTATAGTGGAAAACCAGACACGAACCGAATCTCATGTGTGACTTCCGCTAAAAGTTGCAAGTATCCCTTCAGCATTCCTCTTTTGAAGCGCCTCAGCCACTGGATAATAAACCCAGCCCTGCCCCTTAATTCGAGGAGCAGATTTTTCCTAGGGGGGTTAGCTCCTTGGGATCAGGCTGATATTAAAATATTACTGCTCCAATATCTGCAGGATAGTATAGTACGGACTATTGAATGTACAAGTCTATCAAACCTATGATTAGACAGAATTCCACTATTGTTATTCTTAACGATTCCATACATCTCTCTCGTGTCCGTCTTTATCAGTAATACTTTTTTCTTAGTTATTTTATTTTATTCTTATCTGGAATATGTCACATTTATGTTATCTAACTGCTGAAGACTAATTTTACAGAATAACCAAAAAAATTAAAGTTTGGAAGAAGAAAACGCAAAACAATGAATCCACAACAAATAATATTCCTGAAAGAAGCATAGTATCTATTATTTATTTATTTTATTATTATTCACTCCTTTTGAGTTTTCACACCAGTGTTAGCTGATGGTATTTCACTGGAGTCTGAGTGACAGCAAGTCTCCTCAGGTCTCCAGGACTCTTCTGAGTATTCTGGCAGATTGCAGCAGTGCAATGTTCTGAATAGTTTCAATCCTTCCTTTGATATCCAAACTTTCCAAACCCTTTTCTAATCCTTTTGGGAATGTTCCAAGTGCACCAACCACAATTGGTATCACTTTCACTTTCATTTTCCATATTATTATTATTATTATTATTATTATTATTATTATTTTGAGTTTTCACATCAGTGTTAGCTGATGGTCTTTCACTGGAGTCTGAGTGACAGCAAGTCTCCTCAGGTCTCCAGGACTCTTCTGAGTATTCTGGCAGATTGCAGCAGTGCAGTGTTCTGAATGGTTTCAATCCTTCCTCTGATATCCAAACTTTCCAAACCCTTTTCTAATCCTTTTGGGACTGTTCCAAGTGCACCAACCACAATTGGTATAACTTTCACTTTCATATTCCATAACTTTTTCAGTTCTCTGGCAAGGTCCAGATATTTGTCAATTTTTTCATTTTCCTTTAACTTCACCCTGTGATCCGCTGGCACTGCAAAATCCACCAGTTGACAAGTTCTTTCTTTTTTGTTAATCAACACTAGGTCTGGTCTTCTTGCTGGGATAAGGTGATCCGTTTTAATTTCAAAGTCCCAGAGAATTTTGTGCGTTTCGTTCTCAAGAACAGATTCTGGTTTATGCATATACCATTTTGTTGTGTGGTCAAAATTTAATTTCTTGCATAATTCCAAGTGGATCACCTTCCCAACTCAGTCGTGTCTAGTTTTGTATTCTCGTTGTGCTAGTTTGCTACATTCGCAGAGTATATGGTTAACAGTCTCATCTCTATTACCGCAAAGTCTACATTTACTATTTTGTTGGGTCTTATCAATTTTCGCTTTGATGTAGTTTGTCCTTATGGCATTATTTTGTGCAGCAATTATAAGTGATTCTGTTTCTCTTTTGAGGTTTCCCTTTCTTAACCATGTCCAAGTCTTTCCATGTGTAACCTCTTCTATTTGTCGTTTGAAGCGTCCATATAATTGTTTTTCTTCCCATTTTTGTTTTCTAGTCTTTGTTGTTTTTCTGTTTGTCCATCTGCCGTTTCTACTATTGTTGGCCGCCATAAGTAATTTGTCTTTGCTCTTCCTTGTGTAATCTTCAAGTTGTTGGATTGTGGTTTCTACGCATTCCTCTATGTTGGCAAGACCTCTTCCCCCTTCCTTTCTTGACACATACAATCTATCTCTATCATGTCTAGGGTGGAGAGCCTTGTGCATGGTCATTAATTTTCTCGTCATTTGGTCTATCTGTCTGAGTTCTTCTTTTGTCCATTTTAAGAATGGTCCTGAGTATCTTATAATGGGGACAGCCCAGGTATTAATTCCTTTGATCAGATTTCTGCTGTTAAGTTTCGTTTTCTAGAAGTTTTCTAGTTCTCCTGAGATATTCTTTTTTAACTTTTCCTTTCATTTCTGCTTGCATGATATTGTCGGCTTCTAAAATTCCTAAGTATTTGTAGCTTTCATTTTCATCAAGAGATTTTATAGTTTCCTGATTTGGTAGTTGTATTTCATTCATTAGTTTTCTTTCACCCCTTTTTATTACAAGCATAGCACATTTTTCGATTCCAAATTCCATCCTATATCCTGGCTATATATTCTAATAGTTTGTACTAGGCTCTCCAATTCTTTTTCATTTTTTGCAAAAATTTTAATGTCATCCATGTACATAAGGTGGTTGATCTTTTCTTGTGAATTACTAAATTTGTATCCCCCGGTACATTTTTAGGTATATGGTTTAGCGGCATCATTGCAATAATAAAGAGTAGTGGTGATAATGAGTCTCCTTGGAAGATACCTCTTTGGATTTTTTACTTCTGCCAGGGATTGTTTTCCAGCTTTTAATTGAACTCGCCAGTTTTCCATGGCTTTTTTAATGAAGTTTATAATGTTGTTGGAAATTTTATACATTTGTAGGCATTCTAAAATCCAGGTATGTGGGACCATGTCATAGGCTTTTCTGTAATCTATCCAGGCCATTGCAATATTTTTCCATTTATTTTTGACTTCTTTAAGAATGTATTGGTCTATATAGAGTAAGTCATGGGTTCCTCTTTTTCCCTTGCGACATCCTTTCTGTTCTTCTGGGAGAAGTTTCCGCCAATTGAGTGAAACGTATACTTCTTCTCTGACAACAGCAGTTAGAATTTTCCACATCATGGGTAGACAAGTTATTGGTCTATAATTGCTGGGAACATTTCCTTTTGTGGGTCTTTCTGGATTAGTGTAGTTATTCCTTTTGTCATCCATTCGGGTACTTCCGTTTCTTGTAGGCATCTGTTCAGTTGCTGGGCCATTCTTTTGTGGATAGTCGTAAATTTCTTGAACTAGAATCCATGTATGCCATCATGGACTGGTGTTTTCCAATTTGCTACTTCCTTGAGTACTGATTTAAGCGTAATTACATGAACACTGGCAACAGGTCCTTCATCAATTTCCATCAGTTCATTCTTAATATCACTTATCCACTTTGACTGCTTATTATGTTCTTTCCTCATCCATATATCACTCCAAAACTTTTCTTCTTCTTCTTCTTCTTCTTCTTCTTCTTCTTCTTCTTCTTCTTATTATTATTATTATTATTATTATTATTATTATTATTATTATTATTATTTTGCTTTAGTCATCGAATCACATCTGCCATTTTATTTCTTTAACGTATCAAAATGTAAGTGTACTGATCTTGACTACAAAGTGGTTGCACGCAAAATCATTCCTCTCAAGTCGTAGTTAGATCAGTGCTACTATACGGCTGCATCACTTGGACCCCAACGAAACGCCTAGAGAATGAGCTAGGTAAAGAGCTGAAACGAATATTGTGTACAATCTTTAATAAAAACAAGGTCCAATAAAAAAACTTTTTAAAACGATACGTTCATAAAACATATATTGAAATATATTTCAATGATAATGTCACCAATTAATGTTAGGTTGTATTACTGTACGGTTGCATCACTTGGACCATAACGAAGCGTCAATAAAACTAAATGGGTGTTGCACAAAAATCCCGCGAGAGGTCAAACAAATCGTGGAAACAACACCACACAATAAAGCAGCCGTACAACCACTTATCACATAAACCATCAGATAAGATATACAAGACATGCTAGACACTGTGTTATGGATTAGCGATCGTCGCAATGTTTGCGCGGGAAGTTCGAAAAGACAAAGAAAAATTGAACTGAGAAGACAATGGATAAGGTAGACAGAGGGTCTGGTGTGACAAAGGACTTCCTCTATACAAGCGGAAAATTGAACAAAGAGACTGGAAAGGGAAGTAAGGACTTCCGGCTGAGGGACAAAGAGAAAGATTAAAATGCGTGGGCGGTCGTCAATACTTAAGCGGTCGTCAGTCAGCCCAGAGCAGTCAGGAGAGAGACAGCCGACGAGAACGTACTTGACCGCGGTCACGCATCATCGCTGCCAGCTGGCAGTGAGGTCCATTCACCCCTCTGTGCCTGAGATCCCAACAGTAGTAGTAGTAGTAGTAGTAGTAGTAGTAGTAGTAGTTCCCATTGTCAACGCCGCCACTCGCCATCCACCACGTACAGCCGAGATGAGAGAAATAAAGTCAATCTCCTACTACATAGAGCATGCCTTGTGATTTTATATAAGCGACCACTAGATACATCGTCTAGGGGTTAGAAACGATCTCCGCTGTATGCCAGCAACGTATACGATTCAGAGTAGCGAAGAAGGGCTATGCAACAACTGCTGAAGAAGTAAAGACGAACTCATAAGTGACGTTCTCCTATGTAAGCCAGCACATGGGCACGCCAATGTAGACCATACAGCAAAAACCTATATTGACCAGCTCTGCGCAGACGCTAGATGCTGCGTCGAGGACCTCCAGAGGGCAATCAAAAATATGGATGGCTGGCGAGAGATTATAATGGATATCTGTGCGACGAGCGAGACATGCTGATGATATTGAGGAGGATCAGCAAAATGAAAGAAGGTTTTTTTTTTTTACTCTCTTCTTTTATCTCTATTGTTCTGCTGGAACCTCGTATAACATATCAAAACTGATCTTATTATAATGGAGATGATATGTATGTCTGTCTGTAATCGAAACTAAGTCAAGACCAATGTCACAATTCCCTTAGTTATTTATGTTATATTCTCAACAGTTTTCAAATAATCATTATCTAATCTTAATTAGCGTCTTATTTATTAACAATGTCTCTATTAAGGTCTATCTGAGATAGATTTCTCTCAAAACAGCCCGTATAATTAATATGTTTAAAAGTCTGCAATGTTTGTTATATATCATAAAGAAATACTCGTTTACATAGTTTATGGTGTGAATAATTTGCATACCGGTTTTAACAAAACCATGTTTAATGAATAATTAATTGGTGTTATTGATTTCTAATATTATTGTTTTCTTCTCAAACGTATTAAAAGCAATCCTATGAATAATTTTATATTTAAATCAAATAGAATAAAGTGAAAAATAAGTATAATCTTTTTTGTGATTGTATTTGATTGCATTAGTTTTTCTAATTATTACTTTAAATATATGCTCCTACATTTGGGGCGCTGGTGGTTGTCGTCACTGATGTTATATGCATGGTTCATTGGGAAGTTTCGGGTCTTCCAACATCAGACTTCCCTCGCCATGCTGACCCTATTAGAGGTGATCAAACTCCGACATCCTACCAACATTAGACGCTAAAAGACGTTTGACTCTTTATTCTTTTGGTCGATTGTAAAATTATAATCCTGCTCATCTGATTGGCTGGCGCTAACAACCAATCAATTGCGCGGTACATTCAATTTAAATGGGATAAGTGGACGGTAACACTTTTCTTAGAACGGATTACAAGCTTTGGAGGATTAGGTAAGTTAACCCTTCATTAATAATAATAAGAGAGGACTAATTCTAACGATTTGTTTTAATTTTTTTTTTAATTTTATTTTAGATTTTATATATATATTATTTTGTACAATTTTTTTTCTTTTTTATTTCCCCCCCCCCCCATTTTTTATTTTCTTTCTTTCCTTATTTTTTTCTTTATTTTCTTTTTACAATTTTTTATTTTATTTTACATATTTACATGGTTGTAAAACTGTATAAAATATCCAATATAATATTTGATTATATTAAAAGTTAGATACTTGTGCCGGAGGACGCGTATTTTGGTGCTGGTTTCCATAGCTCAAATAGAAGAGGTCACTTTAACAGCCACCACTCAGTTGACAGTGACGGACTGAAATTCATCCGCGCACCCACCCCGCGACGATCGAGAGACTAAAAAAAAAAGTTTTTAAAAATCGATTCTCAAAAAGACGATATCATTCCTTCCGTACAATAGAAAGTTTGATTGGCCCAGTAGACAGAGAATCCAAAAAATCGACCGCTGCCCAGGCGAGCAGTTCAACCATCCATGACAGCTGGCGCGACAAGCAGAATTTACCTCACGTGTTCTCCCTACGTAGCCCTTCCACGTAGCCTTTCCCACGTAGCCCTTCCCACGGATCCTTCCCAACTACAACTCTGGTACCTGACATATCCCTGACTAACCAAACATAATATATCCCGAACTACCAGTATCGAGAATCTATGTGTTAATACACGTCTTACAACAAAATACGACCGTTATCATCTTGCAACACCTTCTGGCTAAAAATGAGACCTCCAAATCATCGAAGATGAAATGCCAAAATGTAAATCTGATTATCTTGTGTCGATTATCTGCCGAATTCCTATTTCTATTCATTGTCGTCACCTGAGCTAAATAATGGACCATTCCGTTTTATTATAAAGAGAAAAGGTGGAATAAAAAGGACATGCGCACAAAAATAATATAATAAGAAAGAAAGAAAGAAAAAAAGAAAGAAAGAAGGAGAAAAATAGAAGAAGGGTGTGAGATCCCGGAAGCGATACGCTAATCAGTTTCAGTCGGACATAAGATGAAAAGAAGGAAAGAAAGAAAAAAAGCATGGAGAGAGAGAGTCAAATCTCTCTCACTCTTTCTTTCTTTTCATGTTTTCATTAGGTCCGTTTGGAATAGATTGCGTTACCACTTCCCCATGCTCAGTCCCTCCCTCTATCTTTTGCCTACACACTTTCTTTCTTTCTTGTTATATTTTTGTGTAGCATGTCCTTTTTCCTCTATTTCTTTCTTTAGAATAAAAATGGAATAGTCCATTATTCAGCTGACGTGACGACATTCATAAGAAATAAACATTTGTCAGATAAGAAACAGTAGATAATCAAGATTTACATTTTTACGTTTCGTCTTGGAAGATTTAGACGGTTTCATTTTCAAAAATGAATGGAAGTGAATCCGACAGTGTGAAATAAATATTTTCTGTCAGCGAATTTTAACATCATGTGTTTGTTTTTTCTAAAATATTTATTTCACACTGTCGGATTCACTTCCATTCATTTTTCATACTGTCTTTTGAAAAAACAAAAATACCTGGATTTCTACATCTCCGGTGAATATCGTGGTCTGCAGTGCTGGGATTTTTTAAAACTATTTGATACTTTCTTAAACATTTTTAAACATATTTACATCAAACTCTTTTGAGTTTTTTTTTTTTTTTTACTATAATGCTTCTGATTTAATAAAATGAAATAAATTTATTTTATCTATATTTCAAAACAGGATATGCATTTTCAAAATTAAAAAAAAAAATTCCGGCTATAAAATTGAACGTTTCGTCTGTACCACTTTCGTCTTATAACGGTCCACTCATACCGTCTCTCTATCATACACACCTCGCTCTTGATGAAGACCACTTCAATAAATGGTCGAAACAGATTTCTGTCAGCGAATTTTAACATCATGTGTTTGTTTTTGGGAAAATATTTATTTCACACTGTCGGATTCACTTCCATTCATTGTTTCATATATATATATATATATATATATATATATATATAATATATATATTATATATATATATATATATATAGTGGCAACATCTCCTCATCAATCACTTTAAGAAAAAATCATGTAGACTCTCTGGTGACTCTGACAAGACAAATGGAATTAAAGTATTTTCAAACAACGAAATAAACTTTCGAACTTAGTGACGTAAAAGAAAATGAAGCAATGGTACAATTTGCAATATCCAAATACACGAAATGTTATACTCTCTTTCTAATAGACAAAATATATCTATTTAGACACCATTGAATAAATATTCAAATGTAAAAAAATCTACTTTATATTGAATGCACTTATGTTTAAATCAGGATAAATCCCTTAGGATTGCTGCCTGTTTTTTTTTTAATAGCGAAAACATAAATATACGAGGCATACTCCTCCTCTCGTATACATGTCATAAAAAAAACATTAGAAATGCGTTCTTGATCACTGCGACAGAGTCTGGGGCGATGTTTATATTTCTGACACACATTCAAGCAAAAATAAATAGAATATTCACATTATTTTAGATATAACACTATATTCCATTTTCCAATCAAAATCCAGCTTCATCTATTTTGCATCAGAAGTCGAGGGATTTTACTTGTGCTTCTGGCACAATCCTAGGTATCATACTATTTTTTAAAGAAAAACTTCTCAACATGTTTTGGTTTTTAGTATCAATAGATAACTTTTATTACTTTAAGTAGCAAGAATATGCGCCCTCCAGGTGTAAGTATTTAACTTTTAATGTAATGAAATAAGTTAAATTGGAAAGACTAACGAAATTTAATAAGAACGCATATAAAAAGATTACACTTATTTTAATTATATTCGAATTGGTTTCTATATAAGTTAATTCATAGGATTGATATTAATACATTGGGGAATAAAATAATAATATTAGAGATCAATAAGTCGACGTATTAATTATTAAACCCGGTTTTGTTAAAACCTGTATAAAAATTATCCACACCATATATTATGTACTGCTTTTTTTCTTAGAGATATATGACACATTGCAGGATTTCAAATGCACTACTAATCTGGTCTGTTTTGATGCATATCTATTAGAAATTCTCATAGATATGGATAATAAATAAGATTTATTCTATATATAAATGATTTTGACAATAAATTAAATACTCACTGAGGGTATTACGACATAAGCAGTGGTGAAGTTTCGGTTATAGACACACATATACCGAATCTCCATTATAATAAGTTAATTGGATAAGTAATCTTAGCTGGGTAGAGTTTAAATTAAGATTTTTTTTTTTGTATCTATTTCAGTCTTCACTTTGATTCTATTTCTTCTCGTGTCCTTTTTTACTGCAGTCTGCTGTTTGACTTTCTCAGAAACTGGCAAGGATCCTGAAATTGAAGTGAGGGAGGTAAAGCTGATTGGAAAAGGATCTCCGGGCCAAAAAAAAAAAGAGAAAAGATGCCCACTGGAGAGATATCTTCTACTCGTTACTTACTTACATTCTGATTAGATTAGTTTAAATAATGACCCGTCCAATGTTTATCAAAATCTTTACGTCATTCTTCTGTAAGACAAATTCCCTACATTCTAATAAATCATCATGATCATCATCATGTCATGCTAACTGTGGGTACACATAACTCTCTCTCTCTCTCTCTCTCTCTCTCTCTCTCTCTCTCTCTCTCTCTCTCTCTCTCTCTCTCTCTCTCTCTCTTGACTCTTTTCGGCCACCACCCTTGCAAGTCTTCCGAACGTCACTTAGGTTTCTTCATTATGTTATGCTGACTGGGGATACATATACCTCTCTCTCTCTCTCTCTCTCTTTCTCCCTTTCTCTCCCTCTCTCCACTTTCTCTCTCTCTCTCTCTCTCTCTCTATCTCGCTCTCTGTCGACCCTTTTCGGACACCACCCTTGGCAAGTCTTCCGAACGTCACCTAGGCTTCATCATCATCATCATCATCATCATTATCATCATCACATATAGGTGGATGATATCAAGTATTCCCTTGAGAGGATTCAACGAATATTGAGAACGCAAACATACATATAAGGTTTTTCGCATGTATTTTTACATATGGCTATTATTAAAAATAAATGAATAGATACCCTTGTTTGGATATGAATTTATTTCGACATTTTGTCTAGTCAGTCCGGTATTTGATATTTTGAAGATTTCCCGGTTTCACTGTGGGGTCTCAGATATATATTATATATATATATATATATATATATATATATATATATATATATATATATATATATATATATATATATATATATTATATATATATATATATATATATATATATATATATATATATATATATATATATATATACTTTTTATAGGAAGGAAAAACTCAATAAACTGTCATCCTGTAAGAATTTTTTTTTAAATCACAGGATGACGGTTTATTGAGTTTTTCCTTCCTTTCAAATGTAAATATTGCTCTGTATTTAATCTAAAATATATTATTATACATTGAGCTCTCTTTAGGGATTATAAAAAAATCCTTGTATTTGCACCTACTAAAACATGCAATATTATACAGTGAAATTCTGAAAGATCCCATGTAGAATCATACCTTACTACCAGTTTATATAATAATATACATATATATTATTACATATACATATACATATAATATATATACAATACAATATGTATATATATACAATACATATATATATATACTATATATATATGACATATACATTACATATACACACATATATTATATATTACATACGCACATATAATACATATACATTATAGATACATAATATACATATATATACTTAATTAAAGTCGAAACAGTCTGTACGGTATTCTAACACACGAGCCATCCTTTGCTGGAATTACACTTGTCAATTTTCATTTGCTATAAGAAAAAAGTATCGAATTTTATGCGATACATGCGTTGTAAGTGCCTTCAAGTAAAAATTTAATATATACTTTATTCAGCAACGTTTCTAAAATAAACAAACATCCAAAAAAATCTTATTCACTTCGCCGAAGGCATACGATTTGTTTGTTGTTATTATTTCTCAAAAACGCCCCCTCACCTATTATGGTAGAGGCGTGTAGTATCATTTGACAAGCTTAATTTCGCTAGGATGGTCAGCTGTGTATACTCTGGCCGAGGGATATAGTGTTTCACTAGTGGTTCACTGTGTTGTCTGCTGAAAGTCCCGGTTTCGATTTCTGCTGTCGGAGGGAAATCGTTAGTAGTATTACCGCTGATGAGACTTAATAAAGTCGAAAACAGTCTGTACGGTTATTCTACACACGAGCCATCCTTTGCTGGGATTACACTTGTCAAGTTCATTTTTCTATAAGAAAAGTATCGAATTTGATGCGATACATGCGTTGTAAGTGCCTTCAAGTAAAAAAATGTAAGATATATATATATATATAATTAATATATAATATATATATATATCCTCTATGTCTCTCAGTGAGACTACCTGTTCGTCTGTATGTAAACATTATTTATCATATGTACCACCTGTCTTACAATGTTTTCTCATCGTTTCAGTTGTGTTTAGTAGATATTCTTTTGTAAGATAATAATGAGTTAGTAAGACATGTGTGGACGTCAGCAGTGAAGTTGGACGTGTGACGCATGCGTGGAGAAAAAATCTGGGGAAATTGAAAGATTTTAGAAATGGTAGAAAAATAAATAAGGAAACATGGAAGTGATACGTTTGAATTAACTGACCTTGAATTTCTGATTGGACAAACAAGGCCGAGAACAAGAGTGAGAGTAAGAGAGATACTGAAAACCGTGGGGAGTCTTGCTTACAGCGTATACAGGAGACGGAGAGTAGAGAGTTGGCTGGCTGTTTGAAAGGAACAGACCCAAGATGCGCTCTGTCCTCCGACACCATTTCTCGATGGGTCACTGGGATTTGGGAATAAAAAAGCTCTGAAAAAAATCATTAAGTCTTGTGTTCGTTAAAGTTTTCCGCATGTAATTTTTACATATAGGCTATTATAATAAAAAGATGAATAGATACCTTTTGTTTGGATAATTAATTTATTTCGACATTATTGCTCTAATCAGTTCGATATTGTTTGTTTTGAAGACTTCCCGTTTCACTTGAAGGTCTTTCATATATATATATATATATATATATTATATATATATATATATATATATATATATATATATACTTTTGATAGGAGGGAAAAACCTCAAAGAAACCGTCATCCTGAAAGAAATTGAAAAAATTATCCACAGGATTGACGGTTTATTGAGTTTTTTCCTTCCTGTTCAAAGGTTAATATTGCTCTGTATTTAATCTAAAATAGATTATTGATACATTGGCTGGATGTTTGAAAGGAACAGACCCAAGAGATGCGCTCTGTCCTCGCGACGCCATTTATCGATGGATCACCTTGGGATTGGGAATAAGAAGCTCTGAAAAATCATTAAGTCTTGTGTTCGTTAATATAAAATAGCATTGACACAAAGACAAGACATCCAAAAAAATAAGATGTTCCAGATCCAAAGAACAGAGAGAATTCCAGGCAAACAAGAAACTCAGCTAAACAGTTCTAGATCAGTAAGATAAATACAACATGGATGAATATATCTTTGATTTGGATTCTACGGCATGACAACCCCCTGTTGGTTTATTTTACGCCGAAACATATTTTGTTTTATTCCTTCTTGGTGGTTCCTCAATTCATTTTTTAAACTAACATTTTTAAATACATTTTTAAAGTCATTATTTTCTATTTAACAATTAAATGAAAACGTAACAGATACTACAAGTCCGGGCTAGAGTGGACCTGAGATAAAAACAAGTAAATAAATCATCATCATCATCATGTCGCGCTTCAGCGCGGATATCAAATGAACAATCTCTCTCCATCTCCCTATACGCTCATCATTCTCGCGTAGGTCCTCTATGCAGCATCCTGCATCCGCACAGAGCTGATCAATGTACGTCTTCGCCGGTCGGCCCACAACTGGCTTGTCCATGTGCTGGCTTCCCACAGGAGGACGTCACTTATGAGTCGTCCTTTGGCTTCTCCAACAGTGTCCCGCGTGTCTTGTCCGTCTTTCTCTGATGGATTGTGTGCCATAGTGGCAGGTGGCCGCTACAGCTGTTTCTCGTAGGGTGTGTTTCCATGTTTTGTTCAGATCACCCGCAGCATTCTTGTGCAGCTCCCATCTGTTATTCTCTAGACGGGCCGCTATGAATAAACTATCGATCATATGGAAATCCCAACCGTCACAGACAAGTTAAAGAGACGGTTCTTCCAGGCCCGTTGTCGATCAGTAATGCTGTATGGCTGCACCCACCTGGACCCTAATTAAGCGACTAGTTGATAAATACAAACATGAAATTAGATACTAATAAATATTTATCCCCCTTAAACTGGACCCTGCAATATTACATACACCTTAATTTGGTGTTGTAGAAGAACACGCTAATATTCATAATTGCTGCTTCCAATTGCCCCAACATTGAACACACTCTCTATTGAACTCCACAACTTAGGCGCATTTACTATCAATATGTAAGCAAACTCAAGTTGTCTATGGATTAAACAATGATAAAAAAGTAACGATAGGCATAATGTTTGCAGGATTTATGAAGCACTTTGAAAACTGGTTTTATTGACAGTTTTTATCTGGGAAGCATTACACACAGATCAAACATTAAACATAGCGTACAACCTGGGATTGCGTAAACAAAGGTGCAGGAAGGTCAAGTGATATGCGTGTTATCGCTAAGGCAACGCAAACTTCATTAAAAATGAACCAACATGTAACAAGATCAGCATCAATATATAATTACACGACAGTTACATCTTGCAACACCTTCTGCGGTAAGAATGAGGCTTGCCCAAGTCTTCAAAGATGAAAATGCCAAAAAGGTAAATTCTGATTATCTGTTTTTTCTTATCCGCCGAATTCTTATTTTATAATGTGGGTCCGTTCAACCATTTCGTTTTATTATAAAAAAAGAAAATGTTTAAGAAAAAGGATATATTATTAATATAGTAGCAATAAAAGAAAGGAAGATAGAAAGAAAAGTAAGCAAGAGAGAGGGTTGAACACACGGGAAGCGATAATGCTAACTGTTTCAATCAAACATAATGAAAAGATTTAAACGAAACAAAGAGAGAGAGAGACCGACGAGAGAAGAGAGGAGATGAGGAGAGAGAGACGAGCAGAAGATGAGAGAGAGAGAGAGAAGAGCTTAATTCAAGCATATCATACGTTTTAGACACTGAAGTATTTAGCAAGATAAGATCTTAAGTAAAACATGTTAACCTTGCAAGAATTAAGTTATCCGTCAGGTATATCCATAGCCCTTTTAGTTAATATCATCATATTCTTGTTATCCATTATAAATATCACAATATTTAACTTGTAAACTGTCTTATGGGACTTTTGCGCCATATTTGTTGGAAATGAAAGAGTTTTAAAAAAATTACACACATAAACAGAAGAAACGGAATGGGCCTGACTCTCAGCTGCAATAACAGCCGGCTCTTCCAGAAGCTATTAGCACTGGTCCATTAAATATATCCACGACCTTAGAAAACAACAAAACGATAATTACCCGCTCTCTCTCTCGCTCTCTCCTGAGTAAAAACACGACGAGGAAAATTGAAAAAAGAAAAAGATCCCGCAG
>CM042141.1:140934479-140956910 GCA_023376005.1 Doryteuthis pealeii
CTCACTCTCTCCCGCTCTCTACCCGCTCTCTCCCCTCTCTCTCCTTCTCCCCCTCTCTCCTCCTTCTATCTCTATCTCTCTCTGTCGACTTTCGGACACCACCCTTGTAAGTCTTCCGAACGTCACTAGGTTCATCATCACATATAGGTGGATGATATCAAGATTCCTTGAGTGGATTCAATCAAATATTTTTGAGACGGCAAACATACATTATAAAGTTTTTCGCATGTATTATACATATGGCTATATATATATTTATATATATATATATATATATATATATATATATATATATATACTTTTTATAGGAAGGAAAAACTCAAATAACCGTTCATCCTGTAAGAATTTTTTTAAAAATCAAGGAATGACGGTATTGAGTTTTCCTTCTTAAATAAATATTGCCTCTGTATTTATCTAAAATAGATTATTATACATTGAGCTCTCTTAGGGATTTATAAAAATCCTGTATTTGCACCTACTAAAAACATGCCAATAATTATACAGTGAAATTCTGAAGAAATCCCATGTAGAATCATACCTTACTTACCAGTTTTATATATATTATATACATATATATATATATATAACATATACATATACATATATTATATATCATATACATATATTATATATACATATACCATCATATATATATATATATATATATACATTACATACGTTAATTACATATAAACGTATAATATACATATACACACACATATTATAAACAACCACACATATATACATATACATATATATAATATATTTACTTAATAAAGTCGAAACAGTTCTGTACGGTTTCTAACAACGAGCCATCCTTTGCTGGGATTACACTTGCAAGTTCATTTTCTATAAGAAAAAAAAGTATCGAATTCTTATGCGATACATGCGTTGTAAGTGCTTCAAGTAAAAATTTAATTATATATTTATTCAGCAACGTTTTCTAAATAAACAACATTCCAAAAATCTTAATTCATTCGCCGAAGGGGGCATACGTCTGTTTGTTGTTATTATTCTCTCAAAAACGCCCCCTTACCTATTATGGGTAGAGGCGTGTATTATCATTACAAGGTTAATTTCCTAGGATTGGTCAGCTGTGTACTGTGCCGAGGGGATATTTAGTGTTTCACTAGTGTTTCACTGTGTCTGCTGAAGTCCCGGTTTCGATTTCTGTCGGAGGAAATCGTTAGTATATACCGCTGATGAGACTTAATAAAGTCGAAACGTCTGACGGTATTTCACACCGAGCCATCCTTTGTGGGATTACACTTTCAAGTTTCATTTCTTAAGAAAAAGTACGAATTTTATGCGATACATGCGTTGTAAGTGCCTTCAAGTAAAATTACTATATATATAATATATATATATATATATATAATATATATATATATATAATATCCTCTTATGTCTTTGAGTGGATACCTGTTGTCTGGATTTAAACATATTATATATGTCCACCTGTCTTACAATGGTTTTCTCAGCGTTTCAGATTGTGTTTAGTATGTTATTCCTTTTGTTAAGATAATATGAGTGGTAAGACATGTGGACTGTCAGCAGTCAGTTGACGTGTGATGCATGCGCGCGAGAAGTCTGGAGAAATTTGAAAGTTTTAGAATGTAGAAAAAAATAAACAAGGAAACATCGAAGTGATATGTTTGAATAACTGACCTTGGTTTTTCATTGCGGACAAAACAAGGCGAAGAAACAGAGTGAGATAAGAGCGATACTGAACGTGGGAGTCTGCTTAAGCGTATACAGGAGACGGAGTAGAGAGTTGGCTGCTTGTTTGAGGAGAACAGGCTGGCAAGGTGCCGGTCGCCCTCCGATACCATTTCTCGATGGTCACTTGGGATTGGAAAATAAGGAGCTCTGAAAAAATCATAAGTCTTGTGTTCGTTAAGTTTTTCGGTTGTACTTTTACATATGGCTATTATTATAATAAAATGAATAGATACCTTGTTGGATATTAATTTATTTCGACATTTTGTTCAAATCAGTTTCATATTTTGTTTTGAAGACTCCCGGTTTCACTGTGAGGTCTTCATATTATATATATATAATATATACAATATAATATTACTTTTTAAAAGGAAAAACTCAATAAACCGTCATCTTGTAAGAAATTTTAAAAATTATCACAGGATGACGGTATTGAGTTTTCCTTCCTTTCAAGGTTTTAATATTGCTCGTATTTATCTAAATAGATTATTTAATACATTGGCTGGATGTTAGTTTTTAAAAAAGAATGTAGGAACCCCAAGAAGGAATAAACAAAATATGTTCGGCGTAAAATAAGCCAACCAGGGTTGTCATGCCGTTAGAATCCAACAAACGATTATATTTCATCATGTTGTATTTATCTACTGATCTAGAACTGTTAGCCTGAGTTCTTGGTTGCTGGAATTAATCTCTGTTCTTTGGACCTGGAACCACTTATTTTTTGGGAGTCTTGTCTGTGTTCATTGCTATTTTTTCTATTTTACGAACACAAGGACTTATGATTTTTTCAGAGCCCTTATTTCCCATCCCAAGTAATCATCGATAAATGGTGTCCGGAGACAGAGCGCCATCTTGGGTCTGTCCTTTCAAACATCCAGCCATGATAATTAATCTATTTTAGATTAAATACAGAGCAATATTAACTTTGAAAGGAAGGAAAAACTCAATAAACCGTCATCTGTGATTACATTTTAAAATTCTTACAAGAGACGGTCTTTATGAGTTTTTCCTTTCTTATCAAAAGTATATATAGTATATATATTATATATATATATATATATATGAAAGACCTTCACAGTGAAACCGCGAAGTCTTACAAAACACAAATATCGACTGATTTGACAAAATGTCGAAATAAATTTAATATCCAAACAAAGGTTATCTATTCATTTATTTATAATAATAGCCATATATGTAAAAAGTACACCGATAAATTAACGGAACACAAGACTTTAGATTTTTTCAGAGCTCACTTATTTCCACCAAGTGACCCATCCGAGAATGGATATCGGAGGGCAGACCGCACTTGCGCCTCTGTTCCCTTCAAAACAGCCAGCCACACCTCTACTCCCGTCTCCTGTATACGCTTAAGCAAGACTCCCCACGTTTCAGTATCGCTCTTACTCTCATCCTGTTCTCGCCTTGTTTCCATGAGGAAACCAAGGTCAGTTATCAAACATACACTTCGAATGTTTCCGTTTTATTTTTTTTTCTACCATTCTAAAAACTTTCAATTTCCTCCAGACTTTCTCCGCGCATGCATCACACGTCAAACTGGACTGCTGACGTCACACAATGTCTTACTCACTCATTATTATCTTACAAAAGAATAACATACTAAACACACTGAAACGCTGAGAAACATTGTAAGACAGTGGTACATATGATAAATAATGTTTACATACAGCTACGAACAGGTAATCACACTCAGAGACATAGAGGATATATATATATATATATATATATATAATATTATATATATATAATATATATATAATAATTTTTACTTGAAGGCACTTACAACGCATGGTATCGCATTAAAATTCGATACTTTTTCTTATAGAAAATGAACTTGACAAGTGTAATCCCAGCAAAGGATGGCTCGGTGTTGTAGAATACCGTACAGACTGTTTCGACTTGATTAGTCTCATCAAGCGGTATATACTAACGATTCCCCTCCGACAAAGAATCGAAACCGGGACTTCAGCAGACACAGTGAAACACTAGTGAAACACTATTATCCCCTCGGCCACAGTACACAGCTGACCATCCTAGCGAAATTAACCTTGTGTCAAATGATAATACAGCCTCTACCATAATAGGTAAGGGGGCGTTTTTGAGAGAATTAATAACAACAAACAGACCGTATGCCCCTTCGGCGAAGTGAATAAGATTTTTGGATGTTTGTTTATTTTAGAAACGTTGCTGATAAAGTATATATTAAATTTTTACTTGAAGGCACTTACAACGCATGTATCGCATAAAATCGATACTTTTTCTTATAGAAAATGAACTTGACAAGTGTAATCCCAGCAAAGGATGGCTCGGTGTGTAGAATTACCGTACAGACTGTTTCGACTTTATAAGTATATATATGATATATATATGTATATGTATATTGTGTGTATGTATATATATATTTGTGTGTATATGTATATATACGTAGTATATGTTTATATACGTTATGTTATGTATATATATATAATATTATATATATGTATATGTAATATAATTATATGTATATGTATATATATATATGTATATGTATATGTATATATATAATATATATGATATATATATATATAAAACTGGTAGTAAGGTATGATTTTCTACATGGGATCTTCAGAATTTCACTGTATAAAATTTTGCATGTTTTAGTAGGTGCAAATACAAGGATTTTTATAAATCCCTAAAGAGAGCTCAATGTATAATAATCTATTTTAGATAAATACAGAGCAATATTTACATTTGAAAGGAAGGAAAAAACTCAATAACCCGTCATCCTGTGATTTTAAAAAAATTCTTACAGGATGACGGTTTATTGAGTTTTTCCTTCCTATAAAAAGTATTATATATATTATATATATTATATATATATATATTATAATAATATATATATAGCCTATGTATAAATACATGCGAAAAAACTTTATATGTATGTTTGCGTTTTCTCAATATTTGTTGAATCCACTCAGGGAAACTTGATATCATCCACCTATATGTGATGATGAAACCTAGGTGACGTTCGGAAGACTTACCAAGGGTGTTGTGTCGAAAGGGTCGACAGAAGAAGATAGAGATAGAGAGAGAGAGAGAGGGGAGAAGGAGAGAGAGGGGAGAGAGCGGGTAGAGAGCGGGCGAGAGAGTGAGGCATGTGTATCCGCAGTCAGCATGACATGAAGAAGCCTAGATGATATTCAGAAGAGTGCCAACGGTGGTGGCCGAAAAGGGTCGAGAGAGAGAGAGAGAGAGAGAGAGAGAGAGAGAGAGAGAGAGCGTGAGAGAGAGAGAGAGAGTTATGTGTACCACAGTTAGCATGACATGATGATGATCATGATGATTTATTAATGTAGGGAATTGTCTTACAGAAGAATGACGTAAAGATTTTGATAAACATTGGACGGGTCATTATTTAAACTAATCTAATCAGACTGTAAGTAAGTAACGAGTAGAAGATATCTCTCCAGTGGGCATCTTTTCTTTTTTTTTCTTCTTTTTTGCCCGGAGACCCTTTTCCAATAAGCTTTACCTCCCTCCCTTCGATTTCAGGATCCTTGCCAGTTTCTGAGAAAGTCAAACAGCAGAATGCAGTAATAAAGGACACGAGAAGAAATAGAATCAAAGTGAAGACTGAAATAGATACAAAAAAAAAAATCTTAATCTAAACTCTACCCAGCTAAGATTACTTATCCAATTAACTCATTATAATGGAGATTCGGTATATGTGTGTCTATAACCGAAACTTAATCACTGCTTATGTTGTAATTACCCCCAGTGAGTATTTAATTTATTGTCAAAATCATGATATATAGAATAATCTTATTATTAACCATATTTATGAGAATCTTCTAATAGATATTTGCATCAAAACAGACCAGGGTTAGTAGTGCATTGAAATCCTGCAAATGTGTCATATATCACTAAGAAAAAAAAAGCATTACATAATTATATGGTGTGGATATTTCATACGGGTTTTAACAAACCGGTTAATAATTAATACGTGGTGTTATTGATTCTCTAATAGTATTGTTTATATCCCAAAGTATTGATATCAATCCTATGAATTATCTCATATAGAAACCAATTCGAATATTAATTAAAAAGTGTAATCTTTTTATACGCGTTCTTATTAAATTTCGTTAGTCTTTCCAATTTAACTTATTTCATTACATTAAAAGTTAAATACTTACACCTGGAGGGCGCATATTCTTGCTACTTAAAGTAATAAAAGTTATCTATTGATACTAAAAACTAAAACATGTTGAGCAGTTTTTCTTTAAAAAATAGTATGATACCTAGGATTGTGCCAGAAGAACAAGTAAAATCCCTCGACTTCTGATGCAAAAGAGATGAAGCCGGATTTTGATTGGAAAAGGGAATATAGTGTTATATCTAAAATAATATGAATATTTTATTTATTTTTGCTTGAATGTGTGTCAGAAATATAAAAATTATCCCAGATTCTGTCGCAGTGATCAAGAACGCATTTTTAATTTTTAATGTTTTTTTATGACATGTGTACGAGAGGAGAAAGATGCCTTTATATTTTCACTATTAAGAAACCAGGCAGCAATCCTAAGGGATTTATCCTGATTTAAACATAAGTGCATTCAATATAAAGTAGATTTTTTTACATTTGAATATTTATTCAATGGTGCCTAAATAGATATATTTTGTCTATTAGAAAGAGAGTATAACATTTCGTGTATTTGGATATTGTAAATTGTACCATTGCTTCATTTTCTTTTACGTCACTAAGTTTGAAAGTTTATTTCGTTGTTTGAAAATACTTTAATTCCATTTGTCTTGTCAGAGTCACCAGAGAGTCTACATGATTTTTATTCTATTTACCTGTTTCTTAAAGTGATTGATGAGGAGATGTTGCCACTATATATATATATATATATATATATATATATATATATATATATATATATGAAAAATGAATGGAAGTGAATCGACAGTGTTGAAATAAATATTTTCCAAAAAACAAAACACATGATGTTAAAATTCGCTGACAGAAATCTGTTTCGACCCTTTATTGAAGTGTCTTCATCAAGAGCGAGGTGTGTTGATAGAGAGACGGTATGAGTGGACCGTATAAGACGAAAGTGGTACAGACGAAACGTTCAATTATATAGCCGGAATTTTTTTTTTAAATTTTGTGATTTTGAAAATGCATATCTGTTTTGAAAATAAGATAAAATAAATTTTATTTTTTATTTAAATCAGAAGCATTATATTCCGCAAAGAAAACTGTTTTTTCAAAGACAGTATGAAATGAATGGAAGTGATCCCGACAGTGTGAAATAAATATTAGAAAAACAAACACATGATGTTAAAATTCGCTGACAGAAAATATTTATTTCACACTGTCGGATTCACTTCCATTAATTTTTGAAAATGAAACCGTCTAAATCTTCCAAGACGAAATGTAAAATGTAAATCTAGATTATCTGCTGTTTCTTATCTGTCAAATTTTATTTCTTATGAATGTCGTCACGTCAGCTAAATTAATGGACTATTCCATTTTTATTCTAAATAAAGAAATAGAAGAAAAAGGAGATGCTACACAGAAAATATAACAGGAAAGAAGAAAGTGTGTAGGCAAGAGATAGAGGGAGGGACTGAGTATGGGGAAGTGGTAACGCAATCTATTCCAAAGGACCTAATGAAAACATGAAAAGAAAGAAAGAGTGAGAGAGATTTGACTCTCTCTCTCTCTCATGCTTTTTTTCTTTCTTTCCTCTTTTCATCTTATGTCCGACTGAAACTGATTAGCGTTATCGCTTCCGGGATCTCACACCCTTCTTTCTATTTTTCTCTCTTTCTTTCTTTTTTCATTTCTTTCTTCTTATTATATTATTTTTGTGCCGCATGTCCTTTTTATTCCACCTTTTTCTTATTAATAAAACGGAATGGTCCATTATTTAGCTCAGGTGACGACAATGAATAGAAATATGAATTCGGCAGATAATCGACACAAGATAATCAGGATTTACATTATGGCATTTCATCTTCGATGAATTGGAGGGTCTCATTTTTAGCCAGAAGGTGTTGCAAGATGATAACGGTCGTATTTTGTTGTAAGACGTGTATTAACACATAGATTCTCGATACTGGTAGTTCGGGATATATTCTGTTTGGTTAGTCAGGGATATGTCAGGTACCAGAGTTGTAGTTGGGAAGGACTCCGTGTGAAGGGCTACGTGGGAAAGGCTACGTGGGAAGGGCTACGAAGGGAGAACACGTGAGGTAAATTCTGCTTGTCGCGCCAGCTGTCATGGATGGTTGAACTGCTCGCTGGAAGCGGTCGATTTTTTGGATTCTCTGTCTACTGGGTCCAATCAAACTTTCTATTGTACGGAAGGAATGATATCGTCCTTTTGAGAATCGATTTTTAAAACACTTTTTTTAGTCTCTCGTTCGTCGCGGGGGTGGGTGCGCGGATGAATTTCAGTCCGTCACTGTCAACTGAGTGGTGGCTGTTAAAGTGACCTCTTCTATTTGAGCTATGGAAACCAGCAAAAATACACGTCCTCCGGGCACAAGTATCTAAGTTTTGATATAATCAAATATTATATTAAATGTGTTATTACAGTGTTACAACCACGTAAATATGTAAAATAAAAAAAGATTGTAAAAAAAAGTAAATAAAAAAAATAAGGAACGAAAGAAAATAAAAAAAATGGGGGGGGGATTGTACAAAATGATATATATATAAAATCTAAATAACATTTTTAAAAAAATGTAAAACAAATCGTTAGAATTAGTCCTGTCTTATCATTATTAATGTAGGGTTTACTTACCTAATCCTCTAAAGCTTGTAATCCGTTCTAAGAAAAGTGTTACTGTCCACTTATCCCATTTAAATAGAATGTACCGCGCATTTGATTGGTTGTTAGCGCCAACCAATCAGATGAGCGAGATTAGAATTTTACAATCGTCCAAAAGAATAAAGAGTCAAACGTCTTTTAGCGTATAATGTTTGTGGGGGTGTTGGAGCTTAATCACCTCTGATAGGATCAGCATGGCGAGGGAAGGCTGATGTTGGAAGACCCGAAACTTCCCAATGAACCATGCAGATAACATCACTGACGACAATCAACAGCGCCCCAAATGTAGGAGCGTATATTTAAATTAAGAATTAGAAAAACTAATGCAATCAAATACAAACACAAAAAAGATTATACTTATTTTCACTTTATTATAATTGATTTAAATATAAAATTATGTATAGGATTGCCTTTAATACGTTTGAGAAGAAAACTAATATTAGAAGTCAATAACACCAATTAATTATTCATTAAACATGGTTTTGTTAAAACCGGTATGCAAATTATTCACACCATAAACTATGTAAATGAGTATTTCTTAATGATATATAACAAGCATTGCAGGCTTTTAAACATATTAATTATTTGAAAGAAATCTATCTCAGCTAGACCTTAATAGAGACATTGTTAATAAATAAGACGCTAATTAAGATTAGATAATGATTATTTGAAAACTGTTGAGAATATAACATAAATAGCTAAGGGAATGGTGACATTGGTCTTGACTTAGTTTCGATTACAGACATACATACATATCATCTCCATTATAATAAGATCAGTGTTGATATGTTATACGAGGTTCTAGCAGAACAATAGAGATAAAAGAAGAGAGTAAAAAAATAACCTTTCTTTCATTTTACTGATCATCCTTAATATCATCAGCATGTCTCGCTCGTCGCATAGATATCCATTATAATCTCTCGCCAGTCACCCGTATATCTGATTGCCCTCTGGAGGTCCTCGGTGCAGCATCTAGTATCTGCGCAGAGCTGGTGTTGTATACTCTCTTTCCTTACTTTCTTACTTCTATTATTCTTCTTCCAGCGTCTCTTCTAGCGTCTGGACTTCGTCTTGGGGACTTCGTGTCTGGTCTTCCATTGTGGATTTCTCTTTATCAGAAGCCCTGTGTCATTGGTAGTTTTTAGATAATAACACAAGACTTCGATTTAACTTAGATCATATTTTATTCTGAAATCCCCACCAGACTACCTGCGCAGATTGAGTCGGCACGTGGATAACACGACTTACCACCGTCGTGGTCTTCGCCGATCTGACTAAAACTCTCTCTAATCTAAACCGGAAGAGGGTCTTCTCAACCGATTCTCACGGTATCCACGGGAAGTAGGATCAGGACTGAGGTCAAGCCTTGTCATTCAATCCTTCAAGGCCGCCGGCTGAACTTATAACATCCATTTTGGTTTCTACACTATTGTACATACATATTAGGAATCTAATAATTATGTAACACTGGTCAATATAGGTTTTTGCTGTATGGTCTACACTGGCGTGCCCTTGTGCTGGCTTACATAGGAGAATGTCACTTATGAGTACGTCTTTACTTCTTCAGCAGTGTCTAGCATGTCTTGTATATCTTATCTGATGGTTTATGTGATAAGTGGCCGTACGGCTGCTTTATTGTGTGGTATTTTTCCACGATTTGTTTGACCGCTCGCGGGATTTTTGTGCAACACACATTTAGTTCTATTGACGCTTCGTTAGGGTCCAAGTGATGCAGCCGTACAGTAGCACATACCTAACATTAATTGGTGACATTATCATTGAAATACATTTCAATATATGTTTTATGAACGTATCGTTTTAAAAAGTTTTTTTTTATTGAACCTTGTTTTTGTTAAAGATTGTACACAGCATTCTTTTCAGCTCTTTACCTAGCTTATTTTTTAGGCGTTTCGTTGGGGTCCAAGTGATGCAGCCGTATAGTAGCACTGATCTAACTACGGCATGAGAGGAAGTATGTTGTGTGCAACCACTTTTTAGTCAAGATCAGTATACTTACATTTTGATACGTTAAAGAAATAAAATGGCAGATCTGATTCGAGGACTAAAGCAAAATAATAATAATAATCTGCACAAAATAATGCCATAAGGACAACCTATATCAAAGCGAAAATTGATAAGACCCAACAAAATAGTAAATGTAGACTTTGCGGTAATAGAGATGAGACTGTAAACCATATACTCTGCGAATGTAGCAAACTAGCACAACGTGAATACAAAACTAGACATGACTGGGTTGGGAAGGTGATCCACTGGGAATTATGCAAAAAATTACATTTTGGACCATACAACAAAATGGTATATGCATAAATCAGAATCTGTTCTTGAGAACGAAACGCATACAATTCTCTGGGACTTTGAAATTAAAACGGATCACCTTATTCCAGCAAGAAGGCCAGACCTAGTGTTGATAAACAAAAAAGAAAGAACTTGTCAACTGGTGGATTTTGCAGTGCCAGCAGATCACAGGGTGAAGTTAAAGGAAAATGAAAAAATAGACAAATATCTGGACCTTGCCAGAGAACTGAAAAAGTTGTGGAATATGAAAGTGAAAGTGATACCAATTGTAGTTGGTGCACTTGGAACAGTCCCAAAAGGATTAGAAAAGGGCTTGGAAAGTTTGGATATCAGAGGAAGGATTGAAACCATTCAGAACACCGCACTCCTGCAATCTGCCAGAATACTCAGAAGAGTCCTGGAGACCTGAGGAGACTTGCTGTCACTCAGACTCCAGTGAAATACCATCAGCTAACACTGGTGTGAAAACTCAAAAGGAGTGAATAATAATAAAATAAATAAATAAATAAATAATAGATACTATGCTTCTTTCAGGAATATTATTTTTTGTGGATTCATTGTTTTGCGTTTGCTTCTTCCAAAGCTTAATTTTTTGGTTATTCTGTAAAATTAGTCTTCAGCAGTTAGATAACATAAATGTGACATATTCCAGATAAGAATAAAATAAAATAACTAAGAAACAAGTGTTACTGATAAAGACGGACACGAGAGCGATGTATGGAATCGTTATGAATAACAATAGTTGAATTCTGAATAATCATAGGTTTGATAGACTTGTACATTAAATAGTCCGTACTATACTATCCTGCAGATATTGGAGCAGTAATATTTTAATATCAGCCTGATCCCAAGGAGCTAAACCTCCAGGGAAAACTGCTCCTCGAATTAAGGAGCAGGGCTGGATTTATTATCCAGTGGCTGAGGCGCCTCAAAAGAGGAATGCCGAAGGGATACTTGCAACCTTTAGCGAAAGTCACACATGAGATTCGGTTCGTGTCTGGTTTTCCACTATAATGATCCTTGTATTCGACTGACATGACGGGATGTCAGTAAATACTAACTATCCCACAGACATTTAAATATATGAAAAGATCCCTATCATCAGCATAGTTTAGTACAAGTCCACTTTATCGAGAAATGTATATTACTATTAAAGTGAAGGCGCTTTTAGAGTATCAGTTATCGTGGTAGGACATGAAATCGATGATCCTATTTCAAATCCTGGCAAAGAATGTGGGCGGTCACTTTGCTGTTGGTTTCGAGGGCAACATAAGTTTTCCCTGGATATCATTCAAACAATTTCTAATTGTCAATTTCCAATTGTCTTACTTTGAGGTCAGATTGTGATAATTGTCTCAGGTTACACTGCACTTATATTGCCGTGGCTCGTTTCTGATTGGATGCACGTATCAATCAGCACAATCAGTTAATCATATAAAGGGACTAGTCCCCTCTCGCGAACCCCTTTTCAGTTACGTCCGGTTCCACGGTATGCAAGTCATTTTTCTATGAAGCAAAGGAAAGTAATACGTATTCTTGTTTGGTCATCTTGGTATACATCTCAACTTAATCATTGACCTATACAGGAGACATTTCCTTGCCTACGAATTATGTCTCTACCCTCACAACATTAATATCTTTTCAAAAGACATGAATACAGCACTTCTTCACTCAAGAATGGGTAAGTAGTAGGAAAGAATGTGTTATTAGTCCTTGTTGTGGAAACTAATCTAAGTTTAGGAAAACTCTGAATTAGAAAAGAGTTGCACTCCGCTTAAAAATTGGGTATACTTATCGTTGAGTGGGGCTTGTGTAAATACATATTCAACTTAACTGAACATGTTAAATTGTATATATTTATCTATCTATCTTGTTCTCGGCCATTCATATATATATATATAATCCAAAAGTCCAGAGAAGAAATCTTCCTTACGACACAAGAGTTTTATTTTTAAAAAACTGTCGCAGTTTGAGAGCTCAATGTGTGCTCTAAATGTTAGAGTCACAGAGCAAATATATAAGTAAAGAAATAACAAAAGACTTTGATATTTCGCATTATAGTCTAAGCTCCCTGAAATAGACTATAAAGCTAAATCTCTAAGTCTGTTGTTATTTCTTTACTTATATATATATATATATATATATATATATATATATAGTTATTTTAAATATATACACTGACCATTTTTTCACATCACATAATCCTGGTCTGTAGATGCACCGAATCAGATGATGCCGATCCTGAGCTCAGTTTTTAAAAGTGGAAGTAACCTTAATAAAGTCGGAGTTAGTGCTAAGGTTAGTGACAGGGTTAGGGTTGGCGTTAAGGTTAGGCTTAGCGGAAGGGTTAGAAGTTAGGCTTTAAAAAATCAAATCTGCTGGAAGACCCTAATGATTGAACACATGCTGACGATCTAGTTCTATATTCCAACACTGTGGTGTCACGTTTACTTGTTTACCATCACTGTATGGCAAACGCGTAGTCATTTTCTATTCTGCCTCTGGTTGACATTAATAAAGAAAAATATTGATGGCCAGTCTGAGGAAAAATTGCCTACGAGACTCGACTGCGAATTAAACTCATATAAAAATGACTTTTATTTATGATGATCAAGTTAGTATAGTAAATGTTTACCATAACAACGTGACTAGATAAATTCACTAGAAACCAATAGTTGGTTTTGACGGGCAAAATAATTGCATTATCAGTAGTGTAGCCACAAGAATAATTAAAGTTCCCATTACCGTCGAACTGGGAAGACAAGGCAACAAGCGGTTGTAACTGAAATACAAACCCGAATGCTACAAAGTCCACTGCAAAATGACAAAGTATATATATAAGACTCCACAATGTCATTCAAATCAAGCAATGTCCAAGACACTTGGTATAAATAAGAATCAAGAATGATCCATCCATGAATCTGGGTGATTTGGGTGATTCCATTCCTTGAGTTCTGATTGGCTGCTTGACTGCTTGATTTGAATGACATTGTGGAGTATTATATATACTTTGTCATTTTGCAGTGGACTTTGTAGCATTCGGGTTTGTATTTCAGTTACAACCGTTTGTTGCCTTGTCTTCCCAGTTCGACGGTAATTGGAACTTTAATTATTCTTCAATAGATATCAAACAATTATTATATTTACTAGCAAGAATATGTGCCCCCGAGTGTAAGTATCTAAGTCTTAATGTAAATACATATATTAAATTAAAAAGACTAATGAAATAAAATAAGAAGGCATATAAAATATTACACTTATCTTAATCATATCCAAATTCGTTTCTAGATAAAATCATTCATGCGATTTATTTTAATACGTTACAGAATAAGACAATAATATTAGAAATCAATAAAACCAGGCAATTCTTTATTAAACCCGGTTTTGTTAAAATAGTATGCAAATTAACCACACTATATGTTATGTAAAACTTTATTATTTAGTAATATATTAGACACATAGCAGGATTTCATAGCACTAATAACCTGGGATGTTTTGAGGCAAATCTGACTCAGATTTTCTTTGAGACATCGGTGATAAATTAGATTTATTCTATTCTATGTATGAATGATTTTGACAAGGAATTAAATACTCATTGATAACCTTACGTAATTCCCGAAGATATTGTAACGGAAGCAGTGGCGTAGTTTCGGTTACAAACTGACAGGCACCGTATCTCTATTATAAAAACAAATTATGAGTTATGAGTAAAAAGGCAGACTGGGTTCTTTAGCATAGGTTATGTGACCAGGTGAATGAAACACTGAAGGAAAACAGCTTTACTCCCAAACTCTGTTTTGGATTTATTTTATTTGCTTAAGAAGAATACTGTTACTTAGTTAAAAGTAATATGGAAAAAACGAAGCCAAGCATGGGATTGGCATAAACTTCAGAACTAGAAATCAATGGAAGAATTGAGATCATCCAGACAACAACATTCTTTGAAATCAGCTGGAATACTCAGGAGAGTATTTTTAAAAGAAAACAACAACAACAACAACAACAACAATAACAACAACAATAATAATAACAATAAAAATAATAATAATAATCATTATCATCAAAGCGAAAATTGATAAGACCCAACAAAATAGAAAAATGTAGACTTTGTGGTAATAGAGATGAGACTGTAAACCATGTACTCTGCGAATGTAGCAAACTAGCACAACGGGAATACAAAACTAGACACGACTGGGTTGGGAAGGTGATCCACTGGGAATTATGTAAAAAATGTAATTTTGACCATACAACAAAATGGTATATGCATAAACCAGAATCTGTTCTTGAGAACGAAACACATGAAGGAAAACAGCTTTACTCCCAAATTCTATTTTGGATTTATTTTATTTGCTTAAGAAGAATAATGTTACTTAGTAAAAATTAATATGTAAAAACGAAGGAAAGCACGGGGTTGGCATAAAATATAGTTCGTTAAATAAAATACACACATGAAATTCTGAGTAACGGGTCTAAACATTTGATTATTTTCTTTAAGCTGAAGATTAAACCTGCCAACTTGTACGGTCTTTGATCCAGTTCGCAGCAGTATTCATGTGAAGTGTGCCAGTTGGACAGTAACACCAGCTGATAAGGCAGCGGATCAATTCCGATAAATCCACCGAAGCACACTCACATATGACGTACTGATCTATCGAATTATTCTGGATGTATTTCTGTTTGAAAAGCCAGGAGTTCAAATTTTAGAAGTGCCAAGAAAATAAGAAGAAAGGTGTACGTGTGGCTGGCAATGGTTATTCGATTGATGACGCTATAAACAGTGATTCAATTGGCAGCTTCATACCTGAAATGAGGTAACCAAGCGAGCACATGGTACTATTAGTATTTTTGTAGTTTAACCATTGTTGTTCTTGTTGACTATAACAAAATAAATAAAATTATTTGAATCAATTATTATTCAGACAGCTCTATTGCAATCTATTAGATTTCCATATGTCACATTTAAATCAGTTGTATATCTTTATTAAATCATAGAATGACTTGATTAGTTAAGTTAAACATTAATAAAAACAATGGCATCGGGACACACATTATAAAAACAAACTTGAAATAGTTTATAATAAATTATTCTAATTTACTATCTAGATGTATAAATGAATTATTTATATTATATCTACATCGAGATAATAAATGATATGCTTAAGTAATAGGTATGAGGTACTTTTTATATATAAGAATTTTTTCCTTTAGGTACCCCCACATTTCGGCATACATGCCCGGTACCTAAACATTGACAACCCCACTCTTGACGCCCAGATCTATCAAAATATTCTGGATATTATTTTGTTTGAATGGTTGCGGATTCGAAGGTAATTTATGAGGAAGTGCGTCCCGGTCTCCTGCCTCAAAAATTGCTACCGGTGACTATAAAATAACAACCCCAGCTCGTCGTAATTTGTCGTAATTCTTGTTTAGATATGAAGATGGATATATAGTTTTGAATAGACTGAGATAGGTAGAATAACAAAACAAAATAATATAGATAGATATGAACAAATGAGATAGATAGATATTTTCGACAAGTATGATTTTTATTGGGGGGGTCGCTTCTTTTTTTTGTCGTAATCTTGTTTAGTTTAAACTAAAAACAAGACATTAACAAACATGAATAAAAAAATCTTTTAGTATTTAAAGTAATATAGATAAATATGAACAAATTGAGATAGATAGATATGAAGATGGATAGTTTTGAATAGAGTGAGCTGGGTCGTTATTTTAATAGTCACCTGGTAGCAATTTTGAGGCAGGAGACCGGGACGCACTTACTCATAAATTACCGATTCGAATACTAAAAGTACCAAAAGTGCTTCGATTTTACGGCTTGCAAGACATTGATAATGCTTGCAAGACATTTGATAATTTCATACCGAAGACGTTTTTGTTTATTAATTCTTGATGGGTACTCAATTTATAAAACCGTTTTTTTCAATTTACCCCATAGATGGCCACCATAACCGATTCTACCACTCCGTGCTCCAGATTTGGAACCTCACCATGAGATAGAGTTTAACGTCATACACAGGATGACCCTCAGCCACAGCCTTCTAGCCACCTATATTGATAAAAAGGGTTGGGTTTACCATAAAAAACAATAGGGTTGGACAATCTTATATGTGCTATGGTTAAAGTCGTGGGAAATGGACTCGTCGCTCCGAGTTCAAATCCTGGATGTGGTAATTGCATTTCACTTAGTGCTAATACTCTTGAGAAAGGTATGAATCCTACTCTCCCTCCAGCTATTGGCAAATAGTAGGGCAGACTGGGCTCTTTAACCTTGGTTAGGCAACCGGTCTAGGAGAAGGAAAACTCTGAATTCAAACCTGTTAAACTCCGCTTAAGAAATTGACCTTGTGTCGCATCCTGCTCGTGCGGAGGTGTTGGTAGATATATATATGATAAAAAGGGTTGGGTTTACCATAAAGGCAATAGGGTTGGAACAATCTTATATGTGCTAGGGCTTGACATGATCAGTCGATTGATCGGAGGGGGCCTCTCTGACTGAGAGGAAAGATGTACGTGTGACTCGCAACAGTTAAATCAATTGATGATGTCGTAAATAATGATCCAATATTCAATATCTTTACCCAAGTTGTATTGATCAATAGTTCAAGATCCCTGCCTGATTTATGCTACAACTTCAAAGAATTGTGAGTCTTTCTCATTTTGTTCGCACAAAAAAAGAAAGAAAAAGAAAAAGAAAGTTAACGTTTCTTTTTCCCTGTTTCTTTCGTTCGAAGTTTCTGTACGAGAGATAGTGACGAGACAGGTGCGCTGCCAACAGGTTCTCAGAAAAGATCCGTGTAATTGAATAAATTCAGTTTTCTTTTTTTTTTGTTGTTTTTTTTTTTCTTTTCTTTTTGGCTCTGTACGTCCCGAGTAATTTAAAACTGATACGATCTTTTCTTCTTTCTTTTTTATCCATCTGATTTCTTTACGTTGCAAGAGAAAGGTCTTTCGAGCTGAGGTAGCTCATTTTTATATCAAGATACAATTGATTGAATTTCAAACTGGTTCTCTCTTGGACACTGGTATCTTGATCGGTGATTCATTGATAGAAATTGCACACACACAGACACACACACACAACACACACACCACACACACACATATATATATATATATATATAATATATATATATATATATATACATAAGTTGTGTCAAAATCTATCGAGATTGAAGATGTATTTACCAAGATAGGAATGAACAATAAATGTAATGTTATTTTTTTCAGAATACAAGGTGTGTCAAAAAGTACATACTTTAAAGCTGTATCTACCAATCTTGGCCAAATGTCAGACTACAGCTAAAGGACATTTATCTTACTATATACCTATGGCCGGATTTTAATAGTATAATGGGTCCCTTCTTAGAAAAACTTAGAACTCAGCGAACAAAGTTCAAATCCTGGACGAAGCTGTTTGCATTTTACATTGCGCTAATACCATTAGGAAAGGTCCGCGTCCAATTATTGTCCCTACAATTATGGATTAAATAGTTGGGCATGCTGGACTCTTTGGCCTAAATTAGGCAACGAGTCTAGGAGAAGGAAATGTCAAGCCTGACGTAATTATTCCATAGATGAGACCATAACAGCTGCTACCACTCCAGGACAGAGCTGACATGTGGGTAAAGGTGATCAAGGGGTATTTGAAACTCCCTAGTATTCCAGAATTGGAACCTCATCACTAGATGCAGTCTAGCATCATACTCAAGACCCCTGGCACATATATGATGAAAAAGATTTTGGGTTTGCCAAAAGTGCAATAGGGCTGACGTGACCAGCCGATTTATGTAAGGTTTCACCATTGAGTTGGCAGTATTTTTTCAGTATTAAACATAGAATGTGCATCTATAAAATTGAGTATTATGAGTCTTGATGCTTTAATGACAATTTTCATATATATTTCACTGGATGTTACTTTGAGTCACATCCTACCCGAACGGACTGGATAATACTTACTATTTTCATCAACAGAGTGAGTGAAAAGTAACTCCCTATTTTAAACTACTTATAATTTAATAAGATTTTTTGAAAGCAAAATAATGCAAATCTATGTTGAAAAATATATTTACTTAAATTTTTTTTCCCTTTTTTTTCACTCTGAATATTTTCGGGCAAGGCCCATCTTCAGAGATTTTAAAAGTTTCCATCTGTGTTTGTTAAACTCAACTGTGGTATTAATCCGTTGAATCTTCTAATAGAAATTTAAATGTTCGGCAAAGATCGTAAAAATTGCGTTAAATCCCGTGCTGCGTCTTGTTTTGCGGGAAGTTTTGAAAATCATTTCAGATATATTTTTTTAATACTATAAAAATAATGAGGCCCTGCTCGGGATATTGAAATAAAGATTTTTTTAAATTTTTATTTATTTTTTTACTTATAATTTGTATATATGCAGTTATATGAGGAAATAAGGCCATTTCTCAATAATTGCGAGAATATTGAAGAATTATTTTTACACAAGATGGTGCTCCTCCGCATTTTGTTATTGTTTTTCCTGAAAGGTTGAATCCCAATTTTGGGGTAAATGGATAGGTAGACCTAGTCTGCATGAATAACCGACCAGAAGCCGTGATTTAACAACCTGCATTTTTTTGTGGATGGTTGAAGGATCAAGTCTACGAAACCAGCATCTTTGAAATAACTTGAACGACGAATACGAGAATTTATTAATGTCATTCGACAAAAGTTCATGGGAAGATCAGTTGATGCGATTCCCAAGCGGCTTGCCGATATAGAATTTTAGATAACATTCTATGATATATGTGTTCTTCCCATATTCATGTCTTGTAAAAATAATGATTCAGAAATAAATTATAAGATTTTTAAAATAGAGAGTTACTTTACAATCACCCAGTATTTTTAAAGCTGGATAACTTCTTTTGTTAACACCCTAATATAGAAACTGTAAATTATCCAATGGGAATTTTGATTTTATTTGCCAATATTTTAGCGCTAATATTTGTTGTTGCCTTGGGAACTTGAGATCAAAATGTTCTGACATTCCAACTATGGAAGGCTACACTACCAAATCGAACGGGTTTCTTCTTGATTTTTATTTGATTTTTCAAGATAAATCACCATTCTTTAGAAATCCGCCTAAAAATTTTTTATTTGCGTGAAATGAAATTTTAATGTCCGAATTTCTAAAGAATGGTGATTTATCTTGAAAAATCAAATAAAAATCAAGAAGAAACCCGTTCGATTTGGTAGTGTAGCCTTCCATAGTTGGAATGTCAGAACATTTTGATCTCAAGTTCCCAAGGCAACAACAAATATTAGCGCTAAAATATTGGCAAAAATAAAATCAAAATTCCCATTGGATAATTTACAGTTTCTATATTAGGGTGTTAACAAAAGAAGTTATCCAGCTTTAAAATACTGGGTGATTGTAAAGTAACTCTCTATTTTAAAAATCTATAATTTATTTTCTGAATCATTATTTTTTACAAGACATGAATATGGGAAGAACACATATATCATAGAATGTTATCTAAAATTCTATATCGGCAAGCCGCTTGGGAATCGCATCAACTGATCTTCCCATGAACTTTTGTCGAATGACATTAATAAATTCTCGTATTCGTCGTTCAAGTTATTTCAAAGATGCTGGTTTCGTAGACTTGATCCTTCAACCATCCACAAAAAAATGCAGGTTGTTAAATCACGGCTTCTGGTCGGTTATTCATGCAGACTAGGTCTACCTATCCATTTACCCCAAAATTGGGATTCAACCTTTCAGGAAAAAACAATAACAAAATGCGGAGGAGCACCATCTTGTGTAAAAATAATTCTTCAATATTCTCGCAATTATTGAGAAATGGCCTTATTTCCTCATATAACTGCATATATACAAATTATAAGTAAAAAAATAAATAACAAATTTAAAAAAATCTTTATTTCAATATCCCGAGCAGGGCCTCATTATTTTTATAGTATTAAAAAAATATATCTGAAATGATTTTCAAAACTTCCCGCAAAACAAGACGCAGCACGGGATTTAACGCAATTTTTACGATCTTTGCCGAACATTTAAATTTCTATTAGAAGATTCAACGGATTAATACCACAGTTGAGTTTAACAAACACAGATGGAAACTTTTAAAATCTCTGAAGATGGGCCTTGCCCGAAAATATTCAGAGTGAAAAAAAAGGGAAAAAAAATTTAAGTAAATATATTTTTCAACATAGATTTTATTTTTGCTTTCAAAAAATCTTATTAAATTAATAAGTAGTTTAAAATAGGGAGTTACTTTTCACTCACTCTGTTGATGAAAATAGTAAGTATTATCCAGTCCGTTCGGGTAGGATGTGACTCAAAGTAACATCCAGTGAAATATATATGAAAATTGTCATTAAAGCATCAAGACTCATAATACTCAATTTTATAGATGCACATTCTATGTTTAATACTGAAAAAAATACTGCCAACTCAATGGTGAAACCTTACATAAATCGGCTGGTCACGTCAGCCCTATTGCACTTTGGCAAACCCAAAATCTTTTTCATCATATATGTGCCAGGGGTCTTGAGTATGATGCTAGACTGCATCTAGTGATGAGGTTCCAATTCTGGAATACTAGGGAGTTTCAAATACCCCTTGATCACCTTTACCCACATTCAGCTCTGTCCTGGAGTGGTAGCAGCTGTTATGGTCTCATCTATGGAATAATTACGTCAGGCTTGACATTTCCTTCTCCTAGACTCGTTGCCTAATTTAGGCCAAAGAGTCCAGCATGCCCCAACTATTTAATCCATAATTGTAGGGACAATAATTGGACGCGGACCTTTCCTAATGGTATTAGCGCAATGTAAAATGCAAACAGCTTCGTCCAGGATTTGAACTTTGTTCGCTGAGTTTCTAAGTTTTTCTAAGAAGGGACCCATTATATATTAAAATCCGGCCATAGGTATATAGTAAGATAAATGTCCTTTAGCTGTAGTCTGACATTTGGCCAAGATTGGTAGATACAGCTTTAAAGTATGTACTTTTTTGACACACCTTGTATTCTGAAAAAATAACATTACATTTATTGTTCATTCCTATCTTGGTAAATACATCTTCAATCTCGATAGATTTTTGACACAACTTATGTATATATATATATATATATATATATATATATATATATATATATGTGTGTGTGTGTGTGTGTGTGTGTGGTGTGTGTCTGTGTGTGTGCAATTTCTATCAATGAATCACCGATCAAGATACCAGTGTCCAAGAGAGAACCAGTTTGAAATTCAATCAATTGTATCTTGATATAAAAATGAAAATGTGTGTGTGTGATGTGTATTGTGTATCATTGTTAACTGTTGTCTTGCCACAAAACGATGCAAAGACCGAAAACATCCAGTATATTCATGAAATATAATATGAACGAAAAAATACCCACATATTCCAATCTGCTGAAACTAACTAACCAACAAGTAAGTTAGTTTCTGGATTTGGCTGGTGTCACACCAAAGGGATTGAATAAATAATCTAATGATTAATATGCTCTTAATGCTACCTCAGCTCGAAAGACCTTTCTCTTGC
>CM042141.1:140957010-140977010 GCA_023376005.1 Doryteuthis pealeii
TGACTGGAAAGGATACCCAATTTGTAGCTTGGTGCACTTTGGAATCGGTCCTAATAAAACTTTGGAAAAGACTGTAGGGATCTGTAAATCAGAGGAAGAATGTAAGACATTCCAGGACTACTGCACACGTCTAGGTACTTCAGAAAAGTCCTTGGAGACGTGAGGAGGACTTTGCTTGTCATCAGCTTCCAGTGAAAAACCATCAGCTAAAGCCTGAATGTGAAAAAACTCAAAAGGCGTGAAAAATAATAATAAATAATAATCAATGATTAGTTCTTCTTCTCATTATTGCTACTGTGTCTTGGAAAACCAGTGTCTTGTGTATTCAGTCTACTTTTCCACATCGTAATATAACTCTTTTTACCTTCAAGAATAAATAAACTAAATCCACCTGGTTTATGAATCACACTTAATCGTTAATGTTTCAACAAAAAAAAAAACAAAAAACAAAACAAAAAAAAACAGCTGAATCACAATAAAGAGCGTTGAGTCATGAATAAAGCTATGTTCTGTTGCTGAATGGCTACATCGCGGTTGGCACATTCTCATTATAAATTCCATTAACAATAAAATTATTACGTTACATGAAGGTAAATAAGCGTGAGAAATCAATTTATTTTTATCAAGCATTGATCGTCTGAGAAAAGTTACGTATGTTGTGACTTATATATATATAATTATATATATATATCAATATTATATATATAATAATATATATATATGTGTGTGTGTGTGTGTTGTGCTACATTGTACGAACCTCTCCGTACGAGCATACATTGTACCCATAGTTAGGGAAAGTAGTTAGAGTCTTACCTATCCGGAGGTATTATGCCATATGTGAATGCAAACAACCTCGGTCAGGAATCGAAAATGGGTTTGACGAATTCATTCCTAAGACTCTAAACCACACCCCCAATTTGTGTCATATGAAAGAATTATTTTCCCATCTCTTTCAATTTGTCTTTTCTTTTGAGGAAAAGGGAACATAAACGAAATTGCCACTACCATGTATGGTTAGACAAACTTTCGACTTAAACTTACCAACTAGCAGGACTCTGGATATAACACAGTATTGCAATTTAATTATAAAAATTGATTTGTTACTAAATTCCTATGCAAAAATATCTTAAAATTCATTGAAATCCTAAGTAGCAATAGAGTTAGCCCATGTAGCAGATGAATAGGTTCCTTCAATCAGAAATCCCGTTAGCAACTGATTCGAGGTCTGTTGCCAAAGATTTCTTAAAGTGCTTCAAATGCTTTTCTCGGCTCGTTTCTGAATTGGCCCACATACCGAAAGTAGTCTATGCTGTAATTTGGAAATACATCCATGGATATTAGCGCTATGTGAAATACAAACACTGTCACTTTACCAAAGATTTGAATTCCGGGTCGACGAGTCAATTTTTCCTGCGATTAACCACGTTGCCTCCATTTAGATTTTTTATATTTATACAGTTTCCAACGATATAATCTTTTGAAAATATACATAACTTATCCGTTATGTGACTTAATTGAGGAACTTTCAAAAACTTATTTAAAACTGTTAATTATCTTTACATGGAATATAGTGATATAATGAACTCGGTTAAAGCGACAAATGTATTTGTGAGGCTGATTCCAAATTATAGAATGAATAATTTTTCGAATATTAACAGAATGGAGCATTAAACAGGCTCTTTGAAAAACTGTTGGTAAAATATCGATCCTTAAGCAAGAAATTTCATAAAAATACTTTACAACAAGATTTTTGCTCACTAAGACGGTATTAATTATATCATTTTTTGATTTTACTTATTTACTGAATAGCCACGAATATTTTTTTAATCAATTTTTTCAATTTTTATCAATTTTTCTACTTTTTCCTAAAAACCTTAACCTTTTAAAGATGATATGAACAATTTTGAAACACCTTACAGGTCAAATGACTATCCTTCTTGATAGGAAAATTTCAATAGAACCCAAATAAAAACTTTGCATCTTGGTCAGAGAAAATTACTGTTTATAAAAAAAAAAATTGTTTAGAGAGTACTATTTATGGGGTCACTATAATACAAATATATGAATGGTATAGTTTCCTATTCATTTTTTTTTGGGGGGGGACTCCCCTAGCCTTTCGAAAAAACAATCAGGAACTGTAGTCCCTAAGTTGAGTGTGATGCTGATATCCAGCTGCCTTACCAGGCAACTCATGCGACACTACCGCTTGCCAAACTGCACTGCTTTTACTTTTTCTTTGGACCACAACGACAATGTGGAGAGGGGGCTTTGTTGCTGGGCAAACATCTTCATCCTCCATATGAACCGTCCAAGCTACGTAGTTAAAGATGAACCACTTACTCCATCGTCTCTCGTATACAGAGGTGCCAACACAGCAAAACAGCAATTGCCCTCATCTGTCTTGTCTATAGAAATCGTTATTACGGCTTCAAGGAACTATTTTTGCTGGTTCCAAATTCCTAAATCTGAACATAGCGAATATTTTCCCGAATTCATTAACATACCGGAATCGACTTCTTATTAATTACTGCAATTACACAATTCAACGTAAATGGACGACGCAAAATAAATAGAAATCAAAACATATTTTGATAAGGAATAAGGATTTTGAAAATTATTTGAATAAAATTTCGTTTGTTGTAAAAAAATTGCTCAAGCACTTTTTATCATTTTATCTGATGATAAGTATAATTAATCAGGACAGTGACAGATGATTAATAAAGAACCAGGAAAATATATGAATGAACTTAGAATTTACAGAATAAGAATTTTTTTTTTCCAAATAATACTGACTGATTGGTATATTTATGGCGTTGAACTAACAAGGGATTTTAAGCCTAAAAATTGAAGGGTGCGAGTTAAAAGTTTCAATATTTTATACTAAAAGCGTCATAAAAAGGACAAAAAAGGATAATATACCATATTATGTTTTACACTGATTTATTTAGAATGCTTTTTGTGGGGTTGGGGTATGGTAATCGACAGTTACTCAAATCGTGAGCATATTTGAGGATCAAGAGTAAACTATAATTAACACATTGTTCTCTAGCAAAGCGCATCACTACAAAACTTCACACAAATTTCCTCATTGGGGTAGCGAAAGACGATTTAAAAATATATCTAATCATAATAATAGTAACTCGTGTAAAATCTTCTTATTATAATGAAAGTCGATGTCTGTTCTGTACCGAAACTTATCTCTTTGTTTACGTCAGAATATCCTCAAAAATTGCTAAGGTTTATCAATGATTATTAATTTTGTAGTCAAAGCAAAAGCTACATAAAATACTTCTTATTTATTAACGATATGTCTCTATAAAAGTTATGTGTTATATTGCCTCAAAACAGCCCATGTATTACATGTGTTTTAAATCCTACAATTGCTTTATATATCCCTAAGAAATAAAGTTAGATAATATATAGTTCGTTTAATAGGCATAGTGGTCTTTAATAAAAGTGGGTTTTGATAGATAATTATCTGTGTTATTGATCACTGGTATATTTTTAATCCCCCAACATATAAAATCATTCCTATGAATAATTTATATATAAACCAATTAAACAATTAGAATATGTGTAATCTTTTTATATGCGTCTTGTATTTAATTTCGTGGTCTTTTTATTTGATTATATTACAGTACATTAGAACTTAAATACTTACGCCCGGCGAAGAGCTCCTATTCCTGCTAGTATATAGAAAGAGGATGATTTGAAAGTGACGAATATCTTCAGCTTGCAATTGAACTCCAGGTTTGCCAATTCTTTCTTGAAAAAATATTTTCGCCTTGTTTAGGGTATGACAGGTTCAACAGTGTACGTCATTCGCCATTAGCACAACTAAGATTGCACATAATTCTGCGCCAGTGAACATGCATGTGTGTGCTGATTTCAGCATTGATTAGCAAAAAACTCGTTATCGGTGACCACACTGACCCCCGAATAAACACACTTGACCACAACGTACAGTTCCCGAAGACACACTCAAAACCCGATTACCCGGGCTGATTTCCCACTTAGACCTTTACATCATCCACGCCGCATTTCTTGACGCTGTCTCCGTATTCAATTTAGCGAGTTGACGTTAACGAAGGAGGCTTATTTGCCAGCTGAAACATTTCATCTCTCTTCGTCGGTATGTACATCTGCGGACGCATAGTTAGTGGTCGCACCTCTACTTTCGGTCGAAATTCAATCGCGGTCGGCGGTGTTAGGTCAGAGAAGGGCTGGCGGCAAACGGTACTTCTGACCTGCGTATCAATTATCCAGAACGAGGGCTGTGCACATGCGCAGCGAAGCAGTTTGAAAATGTGAGAGAAGTCATTCATCCGAAAGGGAAAACGGCGCGAGAGGTTAGGTGCAAGTAATGGTGCTCAGTCACATTAACTGTTTGGCGTCTGAATTGGTTAGATCATGATTTTCCTTCAGTTTCGAATATGAGGCCTGCTGAGACGTGATCTGGTTTCAACACAGAGACAGTACATGCGTTTTCAGCTTCAACGTTATAAAACTAATTTGTCAAGACTGTTTCCTGTGAATGTCTTTCTATTACGAATGACGGAGAGACGTTAGTCGCTTATCGAATGCTTTGGCTATTAGTGGCCAACTCTTGATTTCTTTGTTTATTCCTTATAGATAATAGTATTTCGCAACGAACTTGTTTGTGTGTAACTATTGGATGAGGTTTGGTTGGTTTTATTTTATGGGCATATCACCTCAGTGGGTCATTTAATGCCGATAAAGTTTGAAATAAATCAATCTTAATGGATAATACCATTTTTTTTATAAATACATTTTTCGTATTTAACCATAAATGCGGACCTAAAAGGTACAAACCACTCCGGGTCAGACGTGGACCAGGGAAGCAAGGGTGATTGAAGGGGGCCCACAGTTCAAAAACTGGGAACCTCACATCAGATAGAGTTTAACGTCAATTCCCCAGGACACTGTAGACCCGCAGCAGCCGCCTTCTAGCACCCATATGATAAAAAGTGTTGGGGTTGCCATGATAGGGTTGGGAAATCATATAGGTGCAACGGGCTTGACGTGACCAGTTGATTGATCGGAAGGGGCCTCTTCGGACCGGCAATCTAGCCCAAGAGGGCCTGTGGAGTATTTGCATATCATGAACTGCTCATCCCCTGGGCTCTATCCTTAAGCATCACGGGTGCCACCGACGGCCAACGAGGTGGGCCCCATTGGGGGGAGTCTTACCCCTCTGCAGAGGTGAAGTGGTGCATTCTAACGCCCCAGCCGGACAGGGCGATTTCGAGATTAGTTATTTTAAATCATAAAAAGAAACATAAAGATATGAAATAAAATGGCAACTTACAGGCAACAGACATGTTAGTGGGCGTGGCGTGAGTATATATAGTTAATATATGTTATGCATATGTCATATAAAGATATATGATTTGGATTTAGTGTGAAGTATTTTGCGGAAAATATAAACTTAGGAGAAACTGTTGTGGAATGTTCTTTGTTTTCATTTTATTTGCCTTATTTCGGGTTTGACTCTCCTTCTTTCAGAGGAATATGGTCTGTTCGTTTTTTTTTGTTGTTTTTAGGTAGTGCGTCATCTCTCTTATACTTCACGGTTGTGGTCACCAGGGACATTTTGTTGACCGCCATACGTGGATCTTCTAACGATATATATAAATATATAATATATATATATATATTATATAATATATAAGCACAGAATCCAACCCTCCAAAATATACAATACTATGTGATAAACAAAACTAACTTGCGGACTATACGTTTCCACGTTAGTGATCATCACATGATCGTAATTTCATTCTCGTACATTAAACACCACACCACACACACACAGCACACAACACACAAAACACCACATCTAAATATAATATATACTATATATACATATATATATAATTTCACGATCTGGTTTTAAGATTCTCAAACCATTGGACTCATCTGATGATTGGATTACCATGGAAAGTTAGGAGTGTAATCTCCAAATATTACCATTGATTATCTAATAATACACCTAGTATAGTAGACGAAATATATATATATATTATATATATATATATATATTATGTTTGTGCGTGATGCATGTTAGTTTGTGTGTGTCAATTGTGTATGAAAAAGAAAACAAAATCGGTATTTACCATTACTTTATCATCAAGACCAATCACCTTATAATTACGCATATGAATATAATAGCAAAATTATGCGAGCCTATTATATTTAGTTTGACATGAGGCCTAAATCAGGGGCACGCCTGAGGGATCGAACCACAACCATTGTTATTGATAACCTAGGGCCTCTAAAGAAAATCATCGAACGATCATGTAAACTTTCATCCCAAACTTCCAAGGACCAATTTTAATGTCTCCTACAATCATTAGACTGTTATTGTGCAAGTACATATTACCCTACGTACGTTCACCATCCAAAAGTCTAAAAGTTTGCTGTAGCATTCTAATTGTAAATCTAATGTCATGAAAATATTACTATTATATATATATATAATATATTAATATATATATATAGTATATATATATAGCATATATATTATATTGGCAATGCATAATCTTTACGATCAATTGCCGTCCCTCACAACCCACAACTCGACCACGCAGAACCCTTCCTTGGCATGAGCCCTCAAATGACCTCTCAAACCTGCTGCAGATCTAAAAGTTTGACGCAAATATTGACATTGAAAAGACTTCTTCCCCGTTGAATGAGATGATCAGATGATCGATGAGGTCAAGATGATAAAATTTTAGCTTATGCACCACCATATGTCTCTTAGAACCAAGAAGCCGACTTACAGGCCTTGCCACATATCAGCACAAGACACATTATTTACTCCTTGGGAATGTGGATGATGGCTGTACCAGTTTGAGAGTGAAAGAATCGTGCATGAAAAACTAAAGCGTCAATTCGAAAGGGTTACACCTGTCATATTGGAGAGAACATGGAGGGTTGGAAGTGTCTGACATGTGGTCGAGTTTTGCTTTCGAGGGCTGGCTATGTCAATCATAGGAAATCTCACCTGGGTCAATCCATGCAGATTCCAGAGTAAATAATGTGTCTTGTGCTATATGTGGCAAGGCCTGTAAGTCGGCTTCTGGTCTTAAGAGACATATGGTGGTGCATAAGCATCAAATTTTATCATCTGACTCATCCGATTCATCTGAATCATCTCATTCAACGGGGAAGAAGTCTTTTCAATGTCATATTTGCGTCAAACTTTGTAGATCTGCAGCAGGTTTGATGAGTCATTTGAGGGCTCATGCAAGGAAGGGTTCTGGTGGTGGAGTTGTGGGATTGTGAGGGACGGCAATGATCTGTAAAGATTATGCTATTGCCATATATATATATGTATATATATATATAATAATATATATATATATATATATATATATATATAGGTATATTTTCATAGACATAGATTTATTCAATTAGAATGCGTACAGGCAAACTTTAGACTTTGGATGGTGAACGTACGTAGAGGTAATATGTACTTGCACAATAACAGTCTATGATTGTAGGAGACATTAAAATTGTCTTGGAAGTTTGGGGATTAAAGTTTAACATGATTCGTTTCGATGAATTTTCTTTAGAGGCCTAGGTTATCATAACAATGGTTGTGAGTTCGATTCCCTCAGCGTGCCCGCTGATTTAGGCCTCATGTCAAACTAAATATAATAGGCTTCGCATAATTTTGTATTATATTATATGGCGTAATTTATAAATGGTGATTTGTCTTGATGGATAAAGTATGGATAAATTACCGATTTTGTTTTCTTTTTCATACAATGACACACACAAACTAACATGCAATCACGCACAAACATAATATATATATATATATATATATATATATATATATATATATATATATATATATATATAATCAATGGTAATATTATGAGATTACACTCCTAACTTTCATGGTAATCCAATCATCAGATGAGTCCAATGGTTGAGATCTTAAAAACCAGTCGTGAAATATATATATATGTATATATATATATATATATATATGTGTGTGTGTGTGTGTGTGTGTGTGTGTGTGTGTGTGTGTGTGTTTATGTACGAGAATGAAATTAGATCATGTGATGATCACTAACGTGAAACGTATAGTCGCAAGTTAGTTTTGTTTATCACATATATTGTAATATTTTGATTTGGATTCTGTGCTATATATATATATATATATATATATATATATATATATATTATATATATAGTCGTTAGAAGATCCACGTATGGCGGTCAAACAAAATGTCCCTGGTGACCACAACCGTAAGTATAAAGATGACCACTACCTAAAACAAACAAAAAAAACGAAACAGACCATATTCCTCTGAAGAAGGAGAGTCAAGACCCCGAAATATAGGAATAAAATAAAACGAAAGAACATTCCACAAACAGATTTCCCTATATATTTCACGCAAAATACTTCACACTAAATCCCAAATCATATATATTATAGACATATGCATAACATATATACTAATATATACTCACGCCACGCCACTAAATTGTCTGTTGCTGTAAGTTGCCAATTTTATTTTTTATCTTATTTTCTTTTTATGATTTAAAATAACTAATCCGAATCGCCCTGTCGGCTGGGGCGTTAGAATGCACCGACTTCACCTCTGCAGAGGGGTAAGACTCCCCCAATGGGGCCACCTGTTGGCCGTCGGTGGCGACCCGTGATGCTTAAGGATAGAGCCCAGGTGGATGAGCAGTTCATGACATGCAATACTCCACATTGGCCCTATCTTGGGCTAGATTGCCGGTCGAAGAGGCCCCTTCCGATCAATCGACTGGTCACGTCAAGCCCTTGCACCTATATGATTTTCCCAACCCTATTGCCCTTATGGCAAGCCCCAACACCTTTTTATCATATGGGTGCTAGAAGGCGGTGGTGCGGGTCTACATGTCCTGGGAATGACGTTAAACTCTATCTGATGGTGAGGTTCAGTTTTGGAATGTGGAGCACCCCTTCATCACCATTGCTCCCTGGTCCACTCTGACCCGGAGTGGTTGTACTTTTAGGGTCCCATCTATGGGTTAAATAGAAAAATGTATTTATAAAAAAATGTATTATCCATTAAGAATTGATTTATTTCAAAACTTTATCGGCATTAAATGACCCACTGAGGTTGATATGCCATAAAATAAAACCAAACCAAACCTAATCCAAAGTTACGACACAAAAAGTTCGTTGCGAATATATATCTATAAGGAATAAAAAAGAAATCAAAGTTGGCCACTAATAGCCAAAGCATTCGATTAAGCGACTAACGTCTCTCGTCATTTCGTAATTAAGAAAGACATTCACAGGAAACAGTCTTGACAAATTAGTTTTATAACGTTAAGCTGAAACGCATGTTACTCTCCTGTGTTGAAACACAGATCACGTCTCAGCAGGCCTCATATTCGAACTGAAGGATAAATCATAGATCTAACCATTCAGACGCCAAACGTTAATGTGACTAGCACAATTACTTCACACTATCCTCTCCGCCGTTTTCCCTTTCGGATAGAATTGACTTCTCCACATTTTTCAAACTGCTTCCGCTGCGCATGTGCACAGCCTCGTTCTGGATAATTGATACGCAGGTCAAGTACGTTTGCCGCCAGCCTTCTCTGACCTAACACCGGCCGACCGCGTTGATTTCAGACCGAAGTAGAGGTGAGACCACATAACATTGCGTCCGGCAGATGGTACACGACGAAGAGAGATGAATGTTTCGCGTGGCAAATAAGCTCTCCTTCGTACGTCAACTCGCTATTGAAATACGGAGACAGCGTCAAGAAATGCGCGTGGATGATGAAAGGTAGTGGGGAAATCAGCCGGGGTAATCGGGTTTTGAGTGTGTCTTCGGGAAGCTGTACGTTGTGTCTAAGTGTGTATTCGGGGTCAGTGTGTCACCGATAACGACGTTTTGCTAATCAATGCTGAAGATCAGCACACACAGTCATGTTCACTGGCGCAGAATTAATGGTGCAATTTCAGTTTGGCTAATGGAAATGACGTCACTGTTGCACCTGTCCTACCTACAAGGCGAAAATATTTTTTTCAAGAAAGAAATTGGCAAACAGAGTTCAAATTGCAGCTGAGATATTGTTCACTTTCAATCATACTCTTTCTATATACTAGCCAGAATAGGAGCTCTTCGCCGGGCGTAAGTATTTAAGTTCTAATGTACTGTAATATATCAAAATAAAAAGACCAACGAAATTAAATAAGAGCGCATATAAAAAGATTACACATATTCTAATTGTTTTAATTGGTTTATATATAAAATTATTCATAGGATTGATTTTTATATGTTGGGGGATAAAACAATAATACCAGTGATCAATAACACCAGATAATTATCTATCAAACCCACTTTTATTAAAACCACTATGCCTATTAAACGAACTATATATTATCTAAACCTTTATTTCTTAGGGATATATAAAACGCATTGTAGGATTTTAAACACATTAATAACATGGGCTGTTTTGAGGCAAATATAACACATAACTTTTCATAGAGATATCGTTAATAAATAAGAAGTATTTTATGTATCTTTGCTTTGACTACAAATTAAATAATCATTGATAAACTTAGGCAATTTCTGAGGATATTCTGACGTAAACAAAGAGATAGTTTCGGTTACAGACAGACATCGAATCTTCATTATAATAAGAGATTTTACACGAGTTATATTATTATGATAGATATGTTTTATCGTTCTTTCGCTTACCCCAATGAGGAAATTTGTGTGAAGTTTTGTATGTGATGCGCTTTGCTAGAGAACAATGTGTTAATTTATAGTTTTACTCTTGAATCCTCAAATATGCTCAACGATTGAGTAACTGTCGATTACCATACCCCAACCCCACAAAACCAGCATTCTTAAATATCTGGTTTAAAACATCAATATTGGATATTATCCTTTTTCCTTTTTATGACGCTTTTAGTATAAATAAATTGAAACTTTTTAACTCGCACCCTTCATTTTTAGGCTTAAAATCCCTTGTTAGTTCAACATGCCATAAATATCAACCAATCAGTCAAGTATTATTTGAAAAAAAATAATCTTATTCATATAAATTCTAAGTTCATTCATATATTTTCCTGGTTCTTTATAATCATCTGTCACTGTCCTGATTAATTATACTTATCATCAGATAAAATCGATAAAAAGTGTCGAGCAATTTTTTTACACAAACGATTTTATTCAAATAATTTCAAAATCTCCTTATTCACTTATCAAAATATGTTTTGATTTCTATTATTTTGCGTCGTCATTTACTTGAATTGTGTATTGCATAATAAATCAAGAAGTCGATTCCGGTATTGATTTAATGAATTCGGAGAAAATATTCGCTATGTTCAGATTGTAGGAATTTGACCAAGCAAAAATAGTTCCTTGAAGCGTAATAACGATTTCTATAGACAAGACAGATGAGGGCAATTGCTGTTGTTGCTGTTGTTGGCACCCTTCTGTATACGAGAGACGATGGAGTAGTGTTCATCTTTTAACTACGTAGCTTGGACGGGTTCATATGGAGGATGAGATGTTGCCCAAGCAACAAAGCCCCCTCTCCACATTGTCGTTGTGGTCCAAAGAAAAAGTAAGAAGCCAGTGCAGTTTGGCAGCGGTAGTGTCGCATGAGTTGCTGGGTAGCACTGGATATCAGCATCACACCAACTTAGGGACTACAGTTCCTGAATTGTTTTTCGAAAGGCTAGGGGAGTACCCCCCCAAAAAAAAAATGAATAGGACTATACCCATCATATAATTATGTATCTATAGTGACCGCATAAATAATACTCTCTAAACATTTTTTTTTATAAACAGTAATTTTCTTCTGAACCAAAGATGCAAAGATTTTATTTTGTTCTATTTGAAAATTATCCTATCAGAACGGATAGTCATTTGACCTGTAGAGGGTGTTTCAAAATTGTTCATATCATTTATAAAGTATAAGGTTTTTAGGAAAAAGTAGAAAAAATTGATAAAAATTGAAAAAATTGATTAAAAAAATATCGTGCATTCAATGTAAATAAGTAAAATCAAAAAATGATAATTATAACCGTCTTAAGTGAGCAAAAATCTTTGGTTGTAAGAAGTATTTTTTATGAATTTCTGCTCTAGGATCGATATTTTACCAACAGTTTTTCAAAAGCCTGTTAATGTTCCATTCTGTTAATATTCGAATAATTATTCATTCTATAATTTGGAATCAGCCTCACAAAACATTTGTCGGCCTTTAACCGAGTTCATTATATCACTATATTCCATGTAATATAATTAACAGTTTTAAAAAGTTTTTGAAAAGTTCCTCAATTAAGTCACATAACGGATATAGTTATGTATTATTTATTACCAAAAAGATTATATCGTTGGAACTGTATAAATAAAAATCAAATGGAGGCACGTGGTTAAAATCGCAGGAAATTGACTCGTCGACCCGAATTCAAATCTTGGATGACAGTGTTTGTATTTCACATAGCGCTAATATCCATGGATATTTCCAAATTACAGCAGACACTTTCGGTAATGTGGGCCAATCAGAAACGAGCCGAGAAAAGCATTTGAGCATTTAAGATCTTTTGCAACAGACCTCGAATCAGTTGCTAACGGGATTTTCTGATTGAAGGAACACTATTCTCTGCTACAATGGGCTACACTCCTATTCTACTTAGGATTTCAATGAATTTTAAGATATTTTGCAATAGATATTTAGTAAGCATATCAAATGTTTTATAATTAAATTGCAATACTGTGTTATATCCACAGTCCTGCTAGTTGGTAATATTAAGTCGAAAGTTGTCTAACACATACAATGGTAGTGGCATTTCGTTTATTGTCTCCCTTTTCTCAAAAGAAAAGACAAATTGAAAGAATGGGAAAATTATCTTTCATATGACACAACATTGGAGGTGTGGTTAGAGTCTTAGGAAATGGAATCGTCAAACCCAGTTCGAATCCTGACCGAGGTTGATTGCATTTCACATAGCACTAATACCCTCGGGATAGGTATACATCTAACTACTTTCCCTACTATGGGTAAATAGTATGCTCGTACGGAGAGGTTCGTAAAATGTACACACACACACACACACACATATATATATATATATATATATATAATATATATATATATAATATATTATATATATATATCACAACATACGGTACTTTTCTCAGACGATCAATGCTTGATAAAAATAAATGATTTTCTTCACGCTTATTTACTTCATGTAAACGTAATTAATTTTATTGTTAATGGAAATATTATAAAATGAGAATTGCCAACCGCGATGTAGCCATCAGCAACAATACATAGCTTTATTCAATGACTCAACGCTCTTTATTTATTCAGCTGTTTTTTTTTGTTTGTTTTTTTTTTTTTTTTTTTGTTGAAACAATTAACGATTAAGTGTATTCATAAACCAGGTGGATTTAGTTTATTTATTCTTGAGGTAAAAAAGAGTTATATTACGAGTGTGGAAAATAGACTGAATACACAGACAACTGGTTTCCAGACAGCAGTAGCAATAATAGAAGAAAGAACTAATCATTGATTATTATTATTATTATTATTTTCACGCCTTTTGAGTTTTTCACATCAGTGTTAGCTGATGGTATTTCACTGGAAGCTGACTGACAGCAAGTCTCCTCACGTCTCCAGGACTTTTCTGAGTACTCTAGCCGTGTGCAGTAGTCTGGATGGTCTTAATTCTTCCTCTGATTTACAGATCCTACAGTCTTTTTCCCAAGTTTATTAGGACCGTTCCAAGTGCACCAACTACAATTGGTATCACTTTCAGTCACATATTCTACAGATTTTTCAATTCTCTGGCAAGGTCCAGGTATTTGTCCATCTGTTCATTTTCCTCCACCTTCACCCTGTGATCTGCTGGAACCGCAAAGTCCACCAATTGACACATTCTCTTCTTTTTTTTGTTTAATCAACACTAGATCTGGTCTCCTGGCTGGAATAGGTTGATCCTTCTTTATCTCAAAGTCTCAGAGAATTTTATGCGTGTTATTCTCAAGAACAGATTCTGGTATATGCATATACCATTTTGTTGTATGGACAAAATTCCCAGTGGATCACCTATTATTATTATTATAATAATTATCATTGTTGTTGTTGTTGTATACTCATATATACCCACATCATACGTTAGTAAATAAGAGAGAGAGAGAGAGAGAGAGAGAGAGATTAGAGATGATAGGTGGACTTACTTGATTACTGGTTCTACTCGTCTATTGGTTCAATCTCGTCGGCCATTTTCTCTGTTGATTTTGTGGGCTTCTTTTAAGGATTGGTTCTCTTCTTCGTCGATTCTTCTTCGGGCTGGGCTTGTCATTATCTTTAATATTTAATTAATACAACAACACTTGGTTGTTTCTTGGTCAAGTTTTATTTCCCCAGCCCATGATTCGGCTGCACTTGAACTGCGAACCCTAAGAGACATCCTCTCTCATAGGGAACCGGCTCACATCTAACAAACTAAAAAAAAAAACTTATTTTGATGGCGCGTTTTCAAGGGGTCAAATCAAAAGGTCACTAACCGTTCATAACCGGCGAATAACTTTCCATAGGACCCCACCATTTTGATATAATGGACCCTAATTCAAAATTATGACTACAGGTACACTCATAATTTATGATTGCTCATAAATTATTTAACACTATGATTTGGATTAGATTTTATATTCATATTATGTAATATCATGATGATGATGACCCTCATCATAATCATCATTTCGTTCCAGCAGCAAAACTCTTCTATCTCACTCTTTACATACACAGAAAAAAATAACATATATAAGGAGTAGTTTATCATAGAGAGGGGAAAAGGAACAGACAGAATGTGATTAAGAGACGGGTCAGTTTTTGACTTAATGGCAAATTACAACTAATTAACATCCAATAAAATGGATTTTTTTTCCAGACATAACTTAACCCAAAAATTAAGGAATATTTTGTGACGGGTGTTGTCCCATTAAACTACATACGAAAAACGCCTTCAGCAAACAATATTTGATTCATTCAGCTTTAGTCTGATAATAGATACGGATGCTCAATGTCAGTAATTGAATATTTGTATTTATTTTAAGATAGTGTGGATAGGGAGTCAACCGTGCCAATGCGGTCTTCTGATCAAAACGGTCCAGAGCCAGGTGTCGTTCCCTGTATATCCTCACTATATATATATATATATATATATATATATATGTATGTATATATTCTTTGCGAGATTCACTTGTCAATATCATTTATCTTCTATAATTATCGAATTTTATGCTATATGCGCATTGTAATTGCCTTCAAGCAAAAATATAAATATTAATATATACTTTAATCAACAATGCTTCAAAAAATAAACAAACATCCAAAAATCTTATATATATATATATATGTGTGTGTGTGTGTGTGTGTGTGTGTGTATGTGTGTGTATTGGTGTGGAGAAAGGTAGATAAACACGGGATATTGTAGGTAGTGATGTTGACGTTGTAACGTTTCGGTCTGTTAGACCTTCTTTAGGACTTGGATATAGTTCTTGCTTCAATAGTGACGTATAAGAACTATATCCAAGTCCTGAAGAACGTCTAACAGTCCAAAACGTTACAACGTCGACATCACTACCTACAATAAACATCGATTTTCTACAACATCCCGTGTTTGCCTACATTTTCCATATACTGTTGGATTAATTGCCTCATATTTCTCCCATATATATATATATATATATATATATATATATATATATATAAAGTATAAATGATTTGAAAACACAAGAAAATAGGTCAAAGATTGACATTTAGAAAACTGACGCTAAAGTATTTTGGTTTTAATTGAACCATTAACGGGTCTCAACTGGGTTAATAATCATCAATCATATCAAAAGAAAATTCTGGAAACAAGCAAAAGCTTGAGAGCCTTTGTTTATGATGTTTAAAGGCTCCTTTCAGCAGTCGAATTGTAAGAAAAATGTGAAAAGTAACGCTACGTTATGATATCCTTCCCAAACAAATAGTGATGACGACACACCAATCACAAATATCTTTAGAAACTTCAAAAATTGTTAAAATAAAATATAAAGTCCAAAATAATTATTATATAAATATATTAGATAAAATATTTATTTTCTTGTTTTTTTCAAAAACTTTTTATATCCATTTTCTTTTCATATATATATATATATATATATATATATATATATATCCAACTCAAGCGTAAACTCAACGCTCTTCTCTGAATGGAGCACTCTGTGACGGCCTTTACACTCAAAGCGATGTGTGTATTAAAAAAGTTAAAATCCCCTTCCCATTCTGTAAGTGAAGACAGCCTAATGGTTAAGGTGCCGGACCGACCGGAGTTCAATTCCGGCTGTAGGTAGCTTACAAAATGTCTAGCCACACTGAAGAGACTTGATAAGTCGAAACACGTGTCTGTGGATGACCCTATATATATATATATATATATATATATATATATATATATATATATCCGTGTTTTCCGCGCGTGTTGATGTGCGTGTGTTGATGTGCGTGTGTATATCCATACAATCATTTGTGTGTATGTGCTAGTGCGTGTGTCTATGTGTGTCTGTTAAATTTCCCGTTTCCAATGAATTGAATTAAATTGTTCTGACGTTTAAAAAATTGACCTATAAGTTAAAGACACATTTTTAAACGCCTGACGAACAATTCTCATTAGCACTACAAGACAATTCACTCTCAGATAATACGACTGTTCCGATGAATTTTTAAATCTAATTTAATGCCAGACTCTCTTGGGAAAGAACCTGACTTAAAGAATTCACAAAAGACAACATGGCGTGCTTTTTTTTATTTATTTTCATCTCTTTTTTTATTGATCTCACCTTTTTTTTCACAGTTTTGAGAACTATGATGACTGGTGTCTTTAAATCCATACCCTTCTTTTTGCAGACAAAGAAACGTCCAATATAACTATCATCAACTTAGCCTACATCCACATATTATTATTATTATTATTATTATTATTATTATTATTATTATTATTATTATTATTATTTTCCTCCATTATAGTTTTAGCCGGTGGTTTACTGGAAGCTGAATAACAGCAAGTCTCCTCAAGTCTCCAGGACTCTTCTAAGTATTGTAGCCGATCTCAACAATCCGGTACTTTGGATGGTCTCGATTCTTCCTATGATATCCAGTTCTCCCAGACTCCTTTCCAGACCCTTGAGAACCGTTCCCAGGGCACCAATTATTATTAGTACGACCTTTACATTCATATACCATAGTTTTCTCAGTTTTCTGGTAATGTCCATATTATTATTATTATTATTATTATTATTATTATTATTATTATTATTATTCTAGCGAGTTTTACATATCAGCTCAAACAGGCGGTTTTCACTGACGTCTGATAGCAAGACTCCCCAGGCATCCAAGAATATTCTAAATATACTACCTGATCTTCACAGTTCTGTGAACTGGATGGTCACGATCCTTTCACGGGTCTCCAGTTCCTTCAATGTCTTTATCAAGCCTTTGTGTACCGTTATAAGAATATTATTATTATTTTCACTCCCTTTGAGTTTTGCACATCAGCGTTAGCTGATGGTATTTCACTGGAGTCTGAGTGACAACAAGTCTCTTCAGGTCTCCAGGACTATTATTATTATTATTATTATTATTATTATTATTATTATTATTATTATTATTATTATTATTATTATTCAGTCACTTATTTTTTATGTTCTTCCCGGACTTTACACTGTCTTTTTTCTTTTAGTTTTACTATTATCATTTTTTCAAGTTATAATAATTATTATTATTATTATTATTATTATTATTATTATTATTATTTAATTTTGTATTGTAATATTACAAAACTTTCGCAGACGTTTAATAATTGTATTCAATCTCATTTTAATACAAATACATCTGGAGCAATAGAATGCGGTTGTTGCAAATGAAACTATCATTTTCTCCAAAGTGATAAAAACATATATAAATATATTGAACAACTACCAACAAAGAGTTATAACAAATAGACTTTATTGCATCAGAAAAACCTAACAGAAACAAGATAAAAAAAAGCGTTAAGCCTTCTCGTCCAAATGGACGGAGATAACTTGTGTTTTAGTTCTGAAGGCTGGAGTACTTCGTTTTTATATTCTGCTAGTATCACCACCTAACGGCAATCAGAAGTAGGAAATTGAAGATAATCCGACTGCACTACTTCAGAGCAGAAAATCACTCAATGCGGCCACCTGTAGGCCATGGGTGGTGATCTGTAATGCTTAAGGACAGAATCTTCTTTCCATGCTAATGTACACGAAACTATTGCATTCCCTGGCGTCTCTCTCTGTCTCTCTCTCTCTCTCTCTCTCTCTCTCTCTCTCTCTCTCTCTCTCTCTCTCTTTCTCATGTTACAAACCCAGTGATTCTTATATGAAAAAAGGTCCTGTGAGGAGTTAAGTTATCCCTTGAAATTTTCTGAAAACTGATTTGAAATCCGATTCAATGAACTGAAAAGAGGTTTTGGGTTTAAATTATTATTATTTTTAAACAACGTGGGACAGGCTCTGCTCTTTATCATTGATGTGGCAACCGGTCTAGGAGAAGGAATTCAAAACCAGCAGTAGACCCGGAGTAGCATGGGCCCCGCCAGGAAATTCCAGCCTCAGACACTCTGCATGAGTAATGCCCACCCATCCACGATTATGGAAAAGATTATGGAACCAGTGATCTCTCCATAATCTCCAGCGCCCACTGGATCCAAGTATTTTCGGACATCCTCAGGACATTATCAAGAACAAGAATGAAACTCGAGTGTTGTCCTCTGAAAAGCTGAGATCATTAGCGTCTCTGTACTTAGCTGATAATATTTTAATTATATGTAAAAAAAAAGAGCCATTGACTCCATGATAATGACTCACGTCCGATATGCTGTTATGTCGAAATGCTTCTAAAATATATCAGATAACACACATTTCTCCTCTTTTTTTCTTCTTTTTAAACACAAAGAGTTGTTCCTAACCGTTAGACATGACATAACCCCAGACGGGTTTATATGCCGTTAAAATCAATAAACCAACCAACCAATGAGCTGAAGATAAGTCCATTGCCTGACCCATTTTGTAAATGAGTGCAAATTATCCCCCTTGTTTTGTTCAGCGGTGCCTTATCCTGAGGGTACGTATATCATTTTACACCGCCTCTAAACAGCCACGTGATATTGCAGCGGCAATCTAACGTCATACCAAGGACACCAATGCCCCCCAGCCACAACCTTCTAGTAAAAAGTGTTGGGGTTTGCCATAAAGGCAATAGGGTTTGGGACTATTATATGTGTGCTAAGGCTTGGCGTGTACAGCAGATATATAGGAGGGGTTATTACCGACCGGCCGTCGTCAGACAGCCTTTACATGAGACCAAAATGTATTTACATACATTTTATATAAAGGTTGTATGATGAGACTGGGCTCATTTGAGTGGCTGTCGAAATAAATTTATAATAGGCAAATAACGGTTTAAGTTTTTTTCCTTATTGAAAGAGCATCTATATATATATATATATATATATATATATATATATATATATATATATGAGAGAGAGAGAGACATTCATCCACAGACAAGGTGTTTCAACATATCACGTCTCTTCAGTAAGACTAGAAATGCTGCCACCAGCCGGCATGGAACCCCGATCGATTTATGAGCAGTCAAACTTTTTAACTACTCGGCGATCAGCACCTACAGTCTGCACCAAAGATTTAACTGATATATATATATATATATATATATATATATATGTGTGTGTGTGTGTGTGTGTGTGTGTGAAAATGCCGCCAGAGAGTGATCCATCTGTTTTAGAGCAGAGCATTACTTTTTTAAGCCTAGTCAGGGAAATCTCCTCCAAAGTGTTCAATTCACCAGGTGCCGAGAGCTTAACCCTCGCTTTGTTTACAAATGTTTAAGGATTCTAGTGAATTCATATC
>CM042141.1:140979510-141014510 GCA_023376005.1 Doryteuthis pealeii
TCGCCACGTCTCATTGCTAGTCCAATAAAACAATGCCATGCGGCTATGATGATTAATCATTAAACTTTTCCATTCTGTTCTAACACATAATTCTCGCTAAAAGCTTTTCCGTGTTAATTTACATATCAAGTTACACTCATGGCTCCAACCCAGTTCATTACGTTAAACTGTCGCTGCATCCCAAGAGACATGTATCTGTCTTCATATTCATAACCTAAACAAATCTGAGTCGAATGATGCTGGAGACAGAAACCTAATGACCTTTGCATTGTAACCGGTTGGCATTTAATTCTTTAATGCTTATTCAATCACGGGACTATTTACCGACTGACAAAATCGGCTGAGCCTGTTGAGGGTTAATACTGAACAACAGTTTCTTCACGATAGGAAAAATTGAAGGCAAATTTTCGTTAGAGAGGAACATAATTAAATAAGTATAATTTCATTTTCTTAGTTACACAAAAGTCTTACACAAATGTACGTTTTTGTTCTTTCCTCTAAAAGGTAAGGACATATATATATATATATAAAAAAACACGTAGTGTTTCCTTTTATTCCTGTTGCTTCTGAGATAAGACTAATATAATTTATAACGTTATGTTGTCTCGGATAATTCTTCTGATACAGTGATATCATATTGTGTTTTTCTTCATTAAAAATGTTTCCAGAAGTATTGTGTTACGTAATCTTATTCTGCTTCTTAACCCGCAGGGTCGGCTATCACCGATACAGTGCACATGTTTCTTATCACAGTATTGTCTGTAAACTGGTACAAGAATACGACTCAAAAGTATGTACTAGTTGCTTTGTCAGTGCCATCCGTTTACTTACTAATTCTCGTTTGGTAAACAGTGTACTTGTAGGGACCGTGATTGTTTGGTGTGTGATGGGTTGAAGAAGATCCGAGATTTGATCCCCACAATTTAAATGTATAAGACTACGGAAATGAAGTTTCTGTAGAAAACAAAAGAAGACAAAATTGATAAAGGAAACAAACTTTATATATATTAATTTACAATTAATATATTCAATTGTTCTTTTAGCGATGTTGCCGACTGTATGTGTCTGTACGTAGTTGTGTGTGACATGTATTGTTTATATTTGTGCAATTGGTTGGGTCAACATTGTAGCAGTTTTTTAAAACAATGTCTGTGATTGAAATTTGTTGTTGTAGAGAGAGAGAGAGAGAGAGAGAGAGAGAGAGGGAAAATAAGAAATGAAAAAAATAGACGTATTTTATGTTTTCGGACAGCGTCTGCTCCCATTGTGTCGAGTTAGGAACATCAGCTCAAACTCTGTCGAGTCGGGAAGAGCGTAAACTCCTACTGTTGTTTTTCAGCTAAAAGTGTCTTTTTATATTTTTAATTATTCATTAAAAATCAGCTGATCTTTGTGCATTCCATTGAAAATCGGCAGTTTTCTAATGACGTAGATATTGCCATCCGAATGTTCAAATATCAGCTGATTCTTTTACTTGTGGCATTCCAATGACCGTTCAGTTTTCTATTGATATAAATATTATCATTGGAATTTTCAATTATTATTTCTCGTTTGTAAACAATCCTTTGTCCTTAGATTATCTACATTGTAAACAATTATCTATTGTTTCTAAAATATTTCCATTTTCTTTTATTTACCTAATTCTAAACTCATGACAAACATTTGTAAAACTAGTTATTTAAGAAAACTTAATTATTTTAATTTGGTCAATTCCACATGCCGTAAGAATATAGGGGCCAATCTCTATAGACTAATGGATACATGCCTTGTGGTCGGGGAAGTGTCTGTTGGGGGATTATCAGTGAGTGGATGCTGAGATACGCAAAGCACAGCCCGATCTTTAGTCCTCAGTGTGTCTGTTTTATTTTATTTTATTTTTATAACTCAGCTGGTTAGAGAATACATATCAAAAGTCTATACTAGTTTTATACGAGTTGTATTGTCACTGTCATTTGTTTATAAAGATTCTCACCGTACTACGTCTTTTAGCTGTTGTGCTGCATTTTCATCCATGTGACAACTATATTTTATGATTTCATTAAATTGTAGCAACGCTTACCCAATAAATTATCCATTTACAGGTGAGTGTATTAACCCAAATACTTTAAACGAGCAGGATATGACACATGGTCAATTTTTAAGAGGAATTTTTACATTTATAATTTTTTCTTCTCCTAAACCTGTTGCCATAAAAGTCAAAAGGTTTCATGTATGTTTTTGTTTCTCTCCTGCTATTTACCCATAGCTGGGGGAAGAAGAGATTCATAACGTTTCCAAGGGTCTTAGCGTTGTGTAAAATGCCAACAGCCTATTTCTCGTTTGGTAGACAGTGGACTAATGACTATATTCCTTGTGATTGGGGAAATATATGTTGAGTTATCAGCTATGTCGGGGGACTAATCGGGGAGTAGATCCTGAGATACGCAAAGCACAGCTCGACCTTTAATTCTCAGTTCTTCTGTTTTCCTTTTCTTTCCTGTAAACAGCTTCTCAACTCCTTAAAAATGAAATTTTTTGCAGACTTTAATTGTATGCGCTTTTTTGTTGTTGTTATTGTATTATATTAGAAAATGGAAAATAATTAAATGGAAAATACACAAAATTGTAGATAAAAATCGCATGCGACAAGCTAGCCACATGTTTTATATTTAGAAAATGGTCAATTTGTTTCTTTTTAAACACCGATTGAGTTTCGATATCTTTTGAAAAGACTCAGTATAGTCAAATTTGATTAGATATCAGTGCGGGATTATTATTATTTTTTATAGAACTCATGAAATCAATGGATATTATAAATATTGTAACTTAAGGCGGCGAGATAACACTTACAAAGTTGTTTGAGGGCCTGGAAATCGCGTCTATTACTCGAAGGTATTTATTCCCAAATATCTTAGGTAATATGAAACAAAAAAAACGATACAACCAAAATCCGTTCCCGCAAGATTAAATGTCGTTCGTATCTTGCTCACAGCTATTTGCTTTATCTGTATTTTGGGTGTTTTGTATTTTAACTCTATTTAATATGTTGCAATACATTGTTTGAATATTTACAAAGGTTATGTTTGTTTGGTAAAATGCCATAATCGCTAATCCTCGAGAAAGATCACAGTTACTTCATTAACTTCATAGTGAAGACTCAATTACGACAAGAAGGCCCCCAAGTTCGACAAGAAGTTTCCCAAGTTCGAAGAAAATGTTCCGGGGTTGGAGAAAAAGGCTCCACGAGATCGACAAGAAGGTTCCCGATTTCGAAATGTTTCAGAGTTCGACAAGAAACACCCAATGAAGGCTGGAGGGCACACCGGTTGAAATGTTGAGTATATAACAATAAAAATGAGGACAACAGTTCGTAAAATCCAAATAATACACATTATCAAGACTCATCTTTAAAATTCAATAAAAAAAACTTTATTTATTTTATTTATTTGACATTGGATTGTTCCTAGTCGTTCTTTTTTGTATGTTTTAGTTATCCGTATCTGGTCTTTCTTAAGATTTTGCACATTGGTATTTTATTTTGTAAGGATGTTTCTTTTATATTATCTCGTTTTTCTCTAACTGTTTTTGACTCCCATTTGTCTTTATTTGATTGGTATGTATTCGGCTGCTTTTTTTAAATGAGCTTTGACAACCCTTTCATATTCATCATTTTGAGAATGTCGTTCTGGTGTCTCTTGATTTAGGAAATAAAACCGAACACGTTTTTATAGCTGCAAATTCTGGCCTCAATAAATTAAACAAACCATTTTGGCGCGTTTAATTATTCTTAGCGTTACTCTATAAACTGTAAACATCTATTTTACTACATGAAACTGTGTACAAACTAATGATTTCGATTATTACTTAGAAATATTTAATTTGAACCATTTAATACTGTAGGCACTTGTCGTGTAATGGTTATCTTCATAGAAAAGAGACACGTTGAACCAAGTTCAAATCCAAGACGAAGAATGATTTGTTTTTTTAAATAGCACTGATACCCTTTGGAAAGTTATGAATCCAATTATTATCCATCTCGCTAGGGGTAAATAGGACATACTGGGCTCTTTAACATTGGTATAAGGAAAGCAGAATGAAAACTCACAACTGTCAAGCTTAAAGATTGACTTTGTATCGCATCCGGCTTAGATTATTTAAATTAAATCAAAGATATCATTTTCTCAATCCATGCAGAGGGAAATATTATGGAATACAGATGAGGGAAAATATGGAAGTTATTGATGATAATTCATTGAATCATTTTCTCCAGGGTTAGTATGAGTTAATAACCAAATAGATAGAAAAACAACCTGCGGTAACGTTGCTGACTCTAAATAGCATCGTATGTTGTGTTACGGCCCTGGTAACCCCGTTTGAAAGAATCGAACGCAACTCAAATTTGTTCCTTTCTTAAACAACCCCTTTTATGTTGCCGTGGTAATCGTCGCTATCAGTAAACAGTAGCAGAAAGGGAGATATTAGTGTTTACCCACACTAAAACTGTCAAAAAAGAAGAAAAAAAAGGATGAAATGGAGCCAGTGGTTTCTGCTAAATTTACCGGCCTGAGTCGCGCCTGTCTTACCACTAGTCTATTTCTCCGTTTCTGGGGCTCTCTTATCTCTATTCTTCCAAAAATGGGTCATTTTATAATTTTTTAACTTAATCATTCATCAAATCTTTTATTCCTTATTCGTACGTCGACAATTATTAGCTGATTTTTAGTGACGCAATTCTTCCATTCCAACATTCTTTTAGTTTGGTTTGGTTATTTTGTTTTACGGCACATCAATCCATTCCGGGTTATTTAATGCCGAAACAAGTCAATTTGATATTATATTTCTTACAGTAACTGCTGTTGCTTAAATCTAAGTTCCACGCTGCTTAACTTCGTTGATCTAGCCGGAACCTGTGCTTCCAATGACTTGGCTGTATAAAGGTGGCTCTTACGCTTCTCTGGGGAAGGGACATTCAGTGTATTCTAAGCCCCACTAACGGAGTAACAAAGTTAAGTTTAGAGTAAATAAACCCGTGCCTATATTATTGGTTAGGACAGAATTCTCTTAACTTCTCCGGTACATCTCTTTGGGACCTCTCTAGGATGAAGGGATGATTTTGACCTGGTTTAACTTGTACAAAAGTATACTGGTAGACTCAGAAGCCCCCCCCTCCCCCACAAAACAAACAGCTTAGTTTCAGGAATTGTCTCTCATCTAGAGATAAGGGTTGGATTTATTGCCCAGTGACTGAGATGCCACAGATGGAGAATGCCGACGGAGCTCTGAATGGTGTTGTCTGTTTGTTTTTTTCCAATATATATTTTAACGTATAATTTTACTATATTCTATAATCTCAATTAAATATTTTTCCAACATATTCCATCATTGTGTCAGATTATTTACATCCTTCAGTTGAAAACAATTCTGTTGAAACACGGACTATTTATATTTACAAAAATATTAAATTCCATAAAGATTTCCTCTCAAATATTTAAATTTTCCTTTCTTTTCCTCAAACAAGAACAACAACCCCAGGGTGAAACATGTCAAACACCTTTGACTGTTAAAAACTTATTCATAGAATGCAGGGTTTTTGCTCACATCAGAAACCGTTATTTTAGTGCAAACAATATGAAATATCTATTTGAAAATGTCAACTTAGAAGACATTCTGTCCTTTTTGAAGGATATAAAATTATATCTTAGAATACAGACATGAACCTAATCAATATCATAAAACATGATCCCCAACAACGCTAACACATTGTTAAAATTAGTTACTACAAAAGTGTAAATATATATACACAACATATATTACTTCCTAACCGCAAGACATGGCATAAACCTAGACGGGTTGATATGCCGTTAAAATCGACCAATGAACCAACTTTCTTTTCTATTCGAAACCTAAAACCTAAATCATAATTTAGTAACTCACTAAAATAATTTTTGAGACCCCTAATTATTTTACATTAAGCAAAGGATAAACAGCGAGTTAGATATTAGTTTAGTGAAGTGTATTTTTTTATATGAATTTTTGAAAAAATAAGTTTTACAAAAGAAAACAGTGCGATTCTTTAAGAACATGTCTAGATAAAATATTTGGAGTTAGAATAAAATACCACAATGTTATCAATTTTGAAAAAAAATGATGTGTTTTAAAATTCTCTTTGTTTGAAAACTGGGTTATTACATTTTGACAACTTACATGAATGTTACGTAAATACATTGTATCTCTTTAACTTTTAAATAAATATTTAAATTTTTCATAAAAAGTAAATATTATCTGTGAATTACTTGGTTAAGTGTAATTGTCAGATGGAATTTTATCATAATACTAGCAGGGGTATGTGACGTTGCCCGGAATTTGAAAAGGTATAAATAAATCTCTTATTTATAGTTATATACAAGGTGTGTCAAAAAATATAAAAATACTTATACGTTTTTGACACACCTTGTATATAGATTGATACAAATTATTTTTCTATACATTTTATTTTATTATCTTTTATCTTTTATATATTCCTGTTTTACGTTGTTTTTTAAAATTATTATCCAGGAGCAGGACCTGTGGATATACCATAGTATGATAATTTAATTATTACAATATGTGGTATGTTTATTTAAGAGCTAGTGTTAAATAGGTCAATTTGTAAATGTATAATAGTCTTAATCTAACTCTCTCACACTTTTTTTGTTTTTTTCTTTCTTTTCATTTTTTAATTATGTTCGATTAAAACAGATTAGCGTTATCGTTTCTGTGGGCTAATCCCCTCTCTCTATCGTTCTCCTACTCACTTTCTTTCTTTCTTTCAATTTTTTCTGGCTATCATTTCTTTTTCTTGTTTTTCTTTCTTTATAATAAAAATGGAATGGTCCTTTATTTAGCTGAAGTGACGACGAATTCGGCGGATAAGCAACACTACGTAATTAGGATTTACATATTTGCATTTCATTTTGAATGACTGGGACGGTCTCATCTTTAACCAGAATATGTTGCAAGATGATAACGGGTATACTTTTAAGGAATACGAGTATTCTTATATAGATTGATACAAATTCTTTTTCTATATATTTGTTTTATCATTTATTCTTTATGTATTCATATGTTTAGGTTATTTATTCTTATTTTTATTTTTGCTTGTATTTTTTCTTCTATTTGTCTTTTACTTCCTTTTTATCATATTTTATCATTTATAAATTTGTTTAATTATTTCAATCATTTTTTTAAATTGATTTTAATACATCGTTGATTTAAACCCTTCTCATATTTTTATATAACTTTTCTTGTGAAAAATAAGTGGTAACAACAGTTTAACTACATCTCGGACAAAATAGGGGCAGGGATTTTATCGAATTCTGTATGATTTCCATTAATTTTCCTTTAACAAACAAACATATGGAGGGACAGACCTATAAATCTCTCTCTCTCTCTCTCTCTCTCTCTCTCTCTCTCTCTCTCTCTCATATATATCTCTCTCTCTCTCTATATATATATATATATATATATATATATATATAAAGTTTGTTTCTTTATAGTATCTTTGAAGCATTGTGTGTATGTGTAATATAAAGATGATATGCAATATGTGTTGAATTTATTTAACTTTTGTTTTTTTTTCAAAACTAAATATTTTCAGAAGTAAAATTTCATCTTCGCCGTGGGATTTGTACTAAAAAAAATCACATTGTACTTTCAATAACTCTGAAGATGGAATTTTACTTCCGAAAATATTTAGTTTTGAAAAAAAAAAGTTAAATAAATTCAACACATATTGCATTGTAAATTGCCTTCAAAATCTTTATATATATATATATATATATATATATATATATATATATATATATATATATATATATATAACTGAAAAAATGAAACGTAACAAACAAGTCCAAAACGTGCACCGCCCTGTTGGTGGGCCGTTAAAATACATCGACTGCGCTTCTGCAGAGAGGTAAGACTCCCCCAAAGTGGCCACCTGTTGGTCGTGGGTGGCAATCCCTTATGCTTTAGGATGAATGGTAGCTGAGCAGTCCATGACATGCAACACATACCTTTTGCCCTTACTTGGGATAGACGGGTGGTCGGAGAGGCCCATCCGATCAATAGGCTGGTCTCGTCATTCCCTAGCACTTAAAGGATTTTCTCCAACCCTATTGCCCTTATGACAAGTCACATCCCTTTTTATCATATATGTGCTAGAAGGCGGTAGCTGAGGGTCTTCATTCTGGGAATGACTTTAAACACTATCTGATTGGGAGGTTCCAGTTTTGGAGATTTGGGGAATGTAAAGCACCCCTTCATTACCATTGTTCCCATGTCCCATCTGACCCAGAGTGATAGTACCTGTTAGAGTCCCATCTATGGGTTAAATAAAAACATGTGTTTAGAATAAATTTGAGTATCCATTAAGAATTAATTCCTTTCAAAATCTTGTCGGCATTATATGACCCACTGAGGTTGATATGCCGAAAAACAAAACAAATCAAACCAAACAAAAACGTACAGTCCATAAAAATTAATAAAATCAAGAGTATGCGCCTACCCATGAGTGAGCGTATTTAAAAAATGGAAGGATAAATTTGAACAAAGAAATCTGAGAAAGGCGAAGATAATACGAATAAAAACAAATGTAAGGTCTTTAAATTAGAAACAATCAGACTAAAGAGGTAAAAAAATATTGAAATAAATTCGTATCTGAAACAAGGTTTCCATTTTTTAATAAAAATAATAACGCAGATCTTTATATGTACGTCTGAGGTCTCCATTTTGTTTCAAACTCAATTTTTTAAACTCATTTTTTCTATTTAACCGATAGATGGGACCCTAACAAGTTTAGACACTCTGGGTCAGAGTAAACGTGGAATTAATAGTGATGAAGGAGTACTCCACATTCCCCAGAGCTAGAACTTCACCATCAGATAAGGCTTAACGTCTTACCCAGGGCAATAATAGCATTGGCTACCGATTTTTAGCACATATAGGATAAAAAAGAATTAGGGCAATAGGTTTGGGACAATCATATAGGTTATAGGGCTTGACGAGACGAGCGAATTGACCGGAGGGGGCCTCTCCGAACACCCGTATAGACTAAGTAAGGGTCAAAGTGGAGTGTCGTATGTCATGGTCTGTCATGGGAGAAGCCCGCCAACACCCAATGTAGCTTTATTGGGAAGATGATACCCCTCTGCAAGAGGTGCAGTTAGTTTATTCTAAAGCACCAGTCGACGGCTTGGCTGATAAAGTAATTAATATTAATATTTCTAGTTAAGTATCAGCTCATACATAAGAAGTATTTTATGGAGGTATTTATTTGGTTGCCTATGAAAGTTGTCACATTGTAAAATAATGTAGAAATATAACGATTTTTGTGGCCATTTTTAGGCTTCAATTGAGAGCGCTTTACAGTGGCGATCCCTTGTGTTAAACAGAGGCCGATCCTTAGTGATGCATCCTTTGGTTGTTCCTTGGTGTTCCTTAGTGTTGGGTAGAATCCTTTGCTTGTTCCTCGGTGTTCTTTACTGTTGGGTAGAATCCTTTGCTTGTACCTTGGTGTTCCTAAGTGTTGAATAGAATCCTTTGTTTGTTTCTCGATGTTCTTTACCGTTGGGTAGAATCCTTTGCTTATACCTCGGTGTTCCTAAGTGTTGGGTAGAATCCTTTGGTTGTTCCACGGTGTTCTTTACTGTTGGGTAGAATCCTTTGCTTATACCTCGGTGTTCCTAAGTGTTGGGTAGAATCCTTTGGTTGTTCCTCGGTGTTCTTTACTGTTGGGTAGAATCCTTTGCTTATACCTCGGTGTTCCTAAGTGTTGGGTAGAATCCTTTGGTTGTTCCTCGGTGTTCTTTACTGTTGGGTAGAATCCTTTGCTTATACCTCGGTGTTCCTAAGTGTTGGGTAGAATCCTTTGGTTGTTCCTCGGTGTTCTTTACTGTTGGGTAGAATCCTTTGCTTATACCTCGGTGTTCCTTAGTGTTGGGTAGAATCCCTTGCTTGTTCCTTAGTGTTGGGTAGAATCCTTTGGTTGAGCAATCTTTAGATCCAGATCTGTTTGTCCGTGTCGAATACGTGCAAATAAGATTAATTATTGGACGTCAGCACACGTTATATACCCAAATATTCCAACAAGAAAGACACAAACTTTTAGTTATATTTTATTATGTAATAGGGGAAAATTATTCAGATTTTGGGATGACATGTGAAAGGTAACCTATTGGGTTCTGATTAATCGAAGAGATCCACAGTAACAAGAGTGTGTGAAAGTTTGGGTGAGTCTGGCTGAGAGTTTGGAGGAGACATATTGCAATGCCAGTGTATCCGTTCGAGGCTTTTTATTTGGGATAAAATGAATGAGCTCAGAAAAAAGACAAGCTCCTGTTTATTATTAAAAACTTTCAACGGCACAAGACAAGATATCCCAAGAGATTCCCAAGTTGGTCCAGACTCCTCGAAGAATGGAGATATGCCATTAAAATCTGGGAGGAGGCGTTTAAAATATCAACGTTAATTTGCCGACTAAAAAGTGACAAAAACATGACTCGGAAAATATCTAAGTTATGCTAACGCTGGATCGCTAAAACATAGCGTACTTTCAGGCAGGAGACCGGAACGGCATGAGATCAAATTTACCAAAATATATTCCGTAATTCACAATTTCAATATTGTTACATAATCTATGCGGTTGCATAAGATTATTGTCAATCCCCTGTAATTCTGAGGGGATGACCCTTTTCATACCATGGCCGGGTCCTTCCATAAAAAATTACAGAAGCCCGCTAAAATACGTGAAGTCACGTGGGACCTGTTCAGTCCCCAGTTTTCAGATAGACGTCAGGCAGAGAAGTCGGCCATTTTAGGTCCTGTCTAAACTGGAACTCACGCGCGCTATGTTAGTCAGATATTTAGTTACATGAAATGTATAGTTAAGGAAATAAAAGTTGTATTAATATGTTCTTGTGGTTGATGAATGTCTTGGTAACAAGACTAAGAAATGAATCCAGGACGACCAGCCATCAGGAACATAGCAGAAGAAAGTCCAGACCTTAACAGATCCAAGACGCAAGATCTTAGAAGAGACCAGACCAAGTCAAGATGATAGAAATACCAAAAACGATCAGAAGAATAGACGGCCAAAGAGATAGATGTCCAAGAAATAGAAGTAAAGAAGAAGAGGTATGCAACATTATAATTATTTAGTGCCAGTGAAGAAGGTGCTATGTAACAATATTACAAATGAAACAAACATGCAACTTCTTTTTTCATTTTTTCATTCATTTTAATTTTACATTGGACATTTAAGCCACGCAAAACCATTTGACATGTTTCATTTTTAAAATCCAGGGAAATAAAATCGGACAAATAAGATATATGCGATTAAGCGATACCATATAATCTAGATTTAAATTTTTGCATTGCATTCTGGACGATTTGGACGGACTCATTTTTAACCAGAGGGTGTTGCAGGATGATAACGGACGGAAGATTTAGGAACAGCAGTGTTAACACATAGATTACACTCCCTACTCTTCTCAATTGACACCGACACGTTAGAATATGACTTTTTTTTTTATTTGGAGAAAGGCCTGAAGGATGCATTTTCCCGAAGGAGATAATGTTAAAATTGATTATCTACTGTCGGTATTCCCCTTCAGAGGCACACCCCAGAATCGGGAAATAAGCCTAAACCTTACCCGTATTTAGACAAGAGGCAGGTGCCGTGTTGGCGTAAATACCCGGTAACTAATCAGATTCATTTTTCATCTACCCGGTACGGGTGTGACAAGTGAGAATTCTCTATAGAAATAATAAAAATCGATTCAATGCAGAATAAACACTACCTCTAATCAAAAACATTGTCGTCTTTAAAAATTGAGTAAAGAACACCTGCTATCTGATAATTAATAATCAAAAACAAAATATATGACGTAGTGAACTATATTCTGATGTCAGAATATATGTCTAAAGAATAAATGATAAATAAACATTCCAACATATTCAATTAATTATTTTTTTAATATTCCCCTTTTTGTAACATATTTTTATTCTATATACGGGGACCACGTGGACCTCGGAAGACTCCCATCGATGGAATATGATGTGCTACTTGAAGATCTTCTAAGTTGCCTAAGTCCAAAGACTTTCAACATTTCCTTAGTGTCAGGATCAACTTCAATGACACCATTCTGTTCAATAGCAGAAACATCGGATACATAGTTATCACTCTTCTCACGTTCCTCCTCTGGCAATTTGATGGAAATGCTACAAACCGAGCCCTTCTGGATATGTTTCATCAAAAGTGTAACAAATCCAGCAATTTTATTTCGCATTAATTTCGATGAGGAATGAGAAATTTAGTGATTGCTCGTTGGTTGGTTGGTTGGATTTTATGCCATGTCAACCCATTGGTTCATTTTACGCCGAAGACATTTTTGAAACACATATTTGTAGAACTCATTTTTCTTTAATTTACCCATAGATAGGACCCTAATAACTCTGATAAAAATCCAAGGGGCGTCTCCATCATCGTCAGGAATCAACAGCTGTTGGCGTAGTTGTTTCAGTGTCTGTGGAAAATCTGCGGGCAGCATGGGCATCTCCTTCTCCTGACCGGGATATGCATGCGTGGTTTGGGAACCGCTTGTGAATTTCCTATTTCCTTGTTACTCATTCCATGTATTCCCCAAAAGACTCGGGGGTTATACTGTAACAAAAAACGGAAGAGGAACAGTAGAAAAGCACATCTTCAAGTTTTATACAAAATATTCAGCGTTTGAAAAATCGTGGAGACAAAACAATGTTGCCTCATGTAAATTCAGTAATCAGCTGAATGCATTGAAAATGTGTACATAGCTTGCCTTGTAGTTGTCAGTTGTTTGGTTGGATTTTACAGCACGCCAACCCTTCTTGGCTTATTCTATGCCGAAGTCTTTTTGAGTATTAAATGCATTCTTGTTGAGTATTACATGTTTTAAACATATTTTTTCAATTTAACTCAGGTTAGACCTGGAAGAAATGGCGATGAAGGGGTACTCCACACTCCCCAAAGCTCCAGAATTGGAACTTGTGGGGATTAAAATAAAATTAGAATTTAAAAAAATAAAAAGATTAATAAACTCTCATGCGCCTTCACCGGAAGAACCTTCCGCGCATGTGCAGGAAAAAGGACCCACTTCCAACCCGAAAAATAATCTCTCGGCCATTCAGACTTAGGCCTTGTCTGGGACAAGACACCACTACTGGCTAGATAGTAATTTATTTGCCCCGTGAATTACGCATAAATCAGAAAATCATCTTCTGTCTTTAATAATGAGTTTAAAAAAATGTGTTGAAAAAAATTGAGTTTGAAAAAAGAATTTTCAATGCCCATCAAGAATGAATAAAACAAAATGTCAACAAACAAAATAACCCAACAAGAGTTGACATGCCATAAAATCCAACCCACCAACTAATGAACAAGTGGTTTACAGTAGGATTGCAGTGGAGAAAGAGCCGCTGTGAGCAGTTTAAATTAAGCAAAGAGATGAATCTATTTAAAGTTCTGTAAAGGCTCCCGATTACGACAGGAAGATTCCAGAGTTCGAAGAGAAGGTACCCGAGTTTGAGAAGGTTCTGGAGTTTGATAAAAAAAAAGCATCGAAAAAGCTCAGGGGGCACATTGACAAAAGCGTTGTGTTATAACAATAAAGACGAGGACAATAGTCCGAATAATCCATATAATACAAATGATCAAGTCTCTACTCAAAAATTCAGTCAAAAGGTTCTTGCTTATTTTATTCATCCAGATGATCTGCAAAGTATAACTCCACCTACGTTGCTTTGTTATTTTACTTTACATCTGATCTCTCTGATAAGATGAAGCAAGAATGCTTCCAAGTTATAGCCGTATCAGTGCTACTGTATAATTGCACCTATTGTACTCTAACAAACGCTTGAGAAAAAGGCTACACCAGTATGCTGCGTGCTGTCCTATTAAAAACCTTACTACTACTACTACTACTACTACTACTACTAATAATAATAATAATAATAATAATAATAATAATAATCTGGAGGAATTGGAAATCGGAGGAAGAATTGAGACCTTCTAGACAACAACGTTCTTGAAATCGGCTTGAATACTCAGAAGAGTCCAGGAGACCTGAGGAGATTTTAAAATAGGGACTAGAGGAGACCACATACATGTAATTCACTGTTATTTTTAAAGCAACCCAATACAAAGAGGTTATATAAAAAAATGATAGAAATTTCGAATGAAGTTGATAATTTCAATATAACAAGCAAAAGACTTGCAGACAAAGCAAGGATTATCTTAAAAAGGCTGGTTTTCTTATCTCAAGATTATGGAATTATGTCGACAGGCAAGTCGCGAAGAATATACTTAAAGAGATCCCCCTAAATGAGATGAAACACAACACAACGACAACCAATTTTCTTCAGAAAAGCAGATAAAAAGGTGTTACAACAAAACTGGCTGCAGCTATTAATTTGAAGGGAGCATTCCTTGAAAGAAAAAAAACTGAAAATTTCAAGAGTGGGTAACTTGAACATAACTGAAAAGTGTGTTCCAATATATTAGTTTTCTGAAAGAGGAAATTGTTGTTGTTTAATATGACTGTTGTATTAATTTATTACCCGTGATAAATTGTATGATAATACAATTCTCATCATCTGACAAAATGATACCAAATTGATAAAACGCCAGAAGAAATGTCTTGATGGTAACTACACAAGCATGCTGCGCCGGTTTTGAACAACTTCTGGAAGCAGCACCCTACAAAAAACAGCTATACCATTAGGGCATGTCAATTTTTATACCCAAACTTGCCGTAAGCGAAGAAAGTTGCTAATTAACATAAAGAATAATTGTACATTTTTCGGTAAAAGTTTACCAATCATTGAGCAAACGCATTTGTATAGCAATATAATTGAATGTTTTGAATTTCACCCGGTGAAATAAATAAAAAAGTCATATTGTAACGTGTCGGTGTCAATTGAGAAGAGTAGGGAGTGTAATCTATGTGTTAACACTGTTGTTCCTAAATCTTTCTTCCGTTATCATCCTGCAACAACCTCTGGTTAAAAATGAGACCGTCCAAATCGTCCAAAATGCAATGCAAAAATTTAAATCTAGATTATCTGGTATCGCTTAACCGCAGATATCTTATTTGTCCGATTTTATTTCCTCGGATTTCAAAAATGAAAGATTCTCCTAAATTAACCCCGTTACTCTTTTTTTTTTACAGGGGAGGGTATTTTCTATTTTTTCAAATAATACGCACCGTAACAACCAACCCATAATTCAATCTCTAAATCGCCAAAAGTCTGTGTTTAAAATTACTTTCTGCTACGTCACAGACAAAGTTTATTTCCATTTGGTTAGTTCACAAAGATTTACACATGTTTTGATTAAATTGATTTGATATACAGCGATTGATATATATAGCGAACTTGTTGTTGTCGAAAAGTCTGTTGGCTCACTTAGGTGATTTAATGACCAACTTAATTAAACAGACTCTTTGCTTTATTTCGCAATTAATTTGATCTTAATTCTTAAGAAAATCAATGTCTTCTCACTTCAGTGATAAATGTACTGACACAATGTGAAATGAGAGAATTTTATATGATATCTAAAAACTTTACAAAGTGTCGATGGAGTCAATAGTATGTGTAACGTAGTAATACGTTGTATAGCGGGTCTTTTCAACGTGCCTCCAAATTCACGACACTAAAAAGGTGTTCGGCACGTGGCGGTCATCTTGTCGATAAAAAAGTACAACGCGAGAAATATATCGTCACAAGCTGCTTAGCTTTTATTTCCAGGGCTAGGCCCGTCTCGTGGGTTGTGTCGGAGAGGAGCGAAGGCAGAGAGAGAAAGAGAGAGAGAACACTGTTAAATTACGGTGATCCCACCCTAGGGACCAGAGGCCCGTCCGTTCCCCTAGGCATCGGAAAGCAAAAAGAGGCCGGTATTTTTCTCCGTCGTTCCACGTCACCACGTGACTTCCGGTTCCGGTCAACACCCCAAACTTCCGGTTGGCTTTCAATTCTCCATTCGGAGGGTCACGCCCCGGTTGAACTCACGACAACCGTTTTGTGCTCATCATTTAAAAAAAAAACATTACTATCTCTTATTTCTTCTTCCTCTCTTTTCTAATAGTAGTTCTCGCAAAACTCAGGATATTCCCCATCTTGTTACATATGTCAATAACATCGGGTGTTCATGTCAAGCCCTAGCAGCTATATGATTGTTCCGATCCTATTGCCCTTATGCCAAGCCTTTTTATCATATATGCGTAGAGAAGTGATGATGTTTGGTGTCCTGCATATGACATCAAACTGTGCCACGTAAAGTTTATGGGGTTTCAAGAGGTTTAATGTTTTAAAGTTTAAACGTAGCTGGTTATTTTCGGTGCATGTACTTACGGTCTGCGTTTAATCCCATCTTATTTGGTGGTCGCGCTGAAAAGGAAGGAATTCAAGGAACGAAAATAGATAGGACCCTAACAGGTACTAACACTTCTGCTCATGGTGGTTCTGGGAGTAATGGCGATAAAGGGGTACTCCAAACCCTCCAGGTTTTGTTTCAAACATCCATTAACAATCTTGAAATAGCATTCCAAGTTGGTTGGTTGGTTGAATTTTATCGCATATCAACCCTTGTTGGGTTATTTTATGCCAAAGATGTTAAAGAACCCTTTATTCAATTCACGGGGTAGACCTTTCTCATTCCGCAAACCAAGAAGATTCACGAGTTCGAAGAGAAGATTCTCAGTGTATTTTGGGTGTATAAGTTGTAATCTAGAAAACTGGACTTAGTCGATTTAGAGAATAAATGTCACTCCAAGATTTTGCCTATTGACCTTTGCCAATATTTGATTGCCCGATCAAATACAATGAATAAAATTAAAAAGACTACATGGGTGTAATATATAACATATCAAATCCGTGAAAAATATCTTATTACAATTGCGATTCGATGTCTGTCTGTCTGTAACCGAAACTACCTCTCAATGCTCTCGGGAATTGCGTAAGTTTTCCAATGAGAATTTAATTTATAGTCTAAATAATTCATATAGAGTATGAATCTTATTTATTTACAAGGTTTCTATGAAAATCCGAGGTAGATTTGCCTCAAAACAACCCATGTTAGTGTTTTTAAAATCCTGCAATGAGTCTTATGTATCCCTAAGAAATAAAATTGCGTGTACATTAAATGCCCTTAGGGTTCTAGTTTGGTGGTCACGTTACTCCAATCGGCGGCTTGACTGAAGACAGTAAATAGAAAACAGAGATGAGACCGGCAAAATAAAGTAATAATGTGTTACCTTAATGGAAAAGAAAAAAAAAGAATTAATCACAAAGAAATATTAGTAATAAAGAAACAAATTAAAGTAATAAAAAAGAAAAAATAGCTGCGCTGGGAGAACATACGCACAAACACACAAATAAACAAATTACTAAAGGTAGACCAAACCTGGAATGATAAAAAAGAGGGTTGGCCAAACCTGGAATGATACTTAGACGTTTTTGGACAGACACACACACACACACACACACACACATATATATATAATATATATAATATATATGTGTGTGTGTGTGTGTGTGTGGCCCTGAATTCTGAATTAATTGAATTAACAGTAACTCCTAACAAATTACTGACAAGCGGTCAGATATCTTTGGTTTTATTATTATTGTTTACTATTATTTGTATTTTTATTCCTATTTTTATTACTCTACAGCTGAGCAGGACAGGACAATTTAAAAGGAAGGGGGGGGGGAATCTGTTTTCAAATGCCTTAAAAATAAAGAATTCATCATTCGCATCTGATGAGTCGGGAGAATTAGACATTTTTGTCTAAGCTCCCTGAAATAGTCTATAATGCAAGATCTCTAAGTCTTTTGCTATTTATTTAAATATATATATATATATATATATATATATATAAATATATATATATATATATATATAGAGAGAGAGAGAGAGAGAGAGAGATAGGCTTACACATACATACACGCAGATAACTTCAAGGAAGGCAGTCATAATATACAGAACATAGCAGCAAGCTAACAGCTGCGGACTTTCAGAAATCTTCTGACGAAGAGATCTTTATCTCAAAATATTAGGAATAAATCAAGAGTAAACAAACAACCTCATAGTTACCTCATTTTTCTTTACACTTGCATTGTGATAGCCTTCAAAACCAACCACCAAACCAATATAAACACAATGCTTCAAGCGAATTATAAAAAAGTATGAGGGACTGCTCAATTTTAACGGCTTGTCAATTCATCTGGGTTTATTTTATGTCTAAAAATTGATTTCATTCTAGATTAAAATTTACATTTTTTTTTGTCGAGTTGTTTCTTAAGACTTTTTGCAAACTGCTATATAATATCAAGCGCGTGGTATAATGGTTAGAGTCGTAGGAAATCCTGGACGAGGCTGTTTGCATTTTCACATAGCGCTTATAACCTGAGAAGTATTCTCCATCCAGCTATTAGTAACTAGTAGAGCAAACAGGGATATTTAACCTTATTTAACAACCGGTCTAGAAGGAAAACTGTATTCAAATCTGTTAATTTCCGCTTAAAAATACCTCGAGTCATACTCTGCTCGTGTGTGACGGCCTTTACACGCAAAGCGATGTGTGTATTAAAACAGTTAAAATCCCCTTCCCATTCTGTAAGTGAAGACAGCCTAATGGTTACGGTGCCGGACTGACACCCAACCGATCGGATTTCAATTCCGGCTGTAGGTAGCTTACAAAATGTCTAGCCACACTGAGGAGACTTGATAAGTCGAAACACGTGTCTGTGGATGACCCTATATATATATATATATATATATATATATATATATAAGTCAGGCAGAAGAAAGAGATAACGTGTTAAATTTATAAAAAGGAAATATATCGAGAAAGAAACACAATAGATTTAATAAAAAAGGAACCTTAATAATAAAGAACAACTTTCTTTGTGACGTAATACAAGTGGTTGTTTAATTTATAGTTCGATCAATATATATATATATATATATATATATATATATATATATATATAGTATACATCGCTGATGAGACTTAATAAAGTTGAAACAGTCTCTATGATGTTCTACACACCGAATAATTCTTTACCGAAATTCACTTGTCATTATTATCTTCTATAATTATCGAATTTTATGCGACATAAGCATTGTAATTGCCTTTAAGCAAAAATATAAATAATAATATATACTTTATTCAACAATGCTCCTAAAAAAAACATCCAAAAATCTTATTTCCTTCGCCGAAGAAAATAAGGCCCGGGTTTGTTATTATTAACTCAACGTCCCCTTACCTCATATGGTAGAGACGTATCAGTATCATAGACAGGTTAATTTCGCAAGGATTGTCCCGTGCTGTATCGTGGTTTCTGACTATCCTGCTGAAGTCTCGGTTTCGATTTCTGTCGAAGGGAAATCGTTAGTATACATCGCTGATGAGACTTAATAAAGTTGAAACAGTCTGTACGATGTTCAACACACTTTGAATAATTCTTTACCGAAATTCACTTGTCATTATTATCTTCTATAATTATCGAATTTTATGCGATAAACGCTTTGTAATTGCCTTCAAGCAAAAATATAAATAATAATATATACTTTATTCAACAATGCTTCTAATAAAATAAAAAACATCCAAAAATCTTATATACATATATATATATATTTATCAACCCCTCAACCCGACCCGGATGTGACACAAGGTTATTTTTAAGCGGAGTTTAACAAGGTGGAATTCAGAGTTTCCTTCTCCTACACTGGTTATTTATCCAAGCTTAAAGAGCCCAGTTTGTCCTAACTATTTACCCATACATGGAGGGATAATATATGGATTCATATATTTCCCAAGAGTATTAGTGCTATGTGAAATGCAAACAGCCTCGTTGAAGATTTGAACTCGGGTCGACGAGTACATTTCCTTACGTCTCTACCCATTTCACCACGCACCTCCATATAGTTCGATCCATATAATCTAACTCAAATTCTCTTAAAGTTCCAAATTATGTACCACGCTACTTGAATTCAGCCGTTTATATTGCTTAATACTGGGGCAAGAAGTAAAGAAAATAAATATTAAACACAGATGAATCAGGCAAAAGATCGAGATAATGTGTTAAAATTATGGAAAGGAATCAAATCTAGAAAGAAACAAAACAGAATGATAAAGAAACAAATTTCTTTGTCACGAAATAGAAAAATGTTTGATTAATTCATAGTTCGATCAATAAAATTAAACTCAAAGATTTAAAAAAAAATAAAATAAGAGAAAATATAAATATTGAACATTGTAACGTGTCGGAATTGCAGTGGGTCAAATAAGAATGAAAACCAATGAAGAAAGGCAAAAGAATTAACAATGAAATAATGACCAAAAATGTGAAACATCAGCCGATCGTTCGCCTCATTACGGCTGACATCAAAGATGTGCTTAACACTTCAAACTATCAAATATTACCTCTCATACAATTGACCTTTGACGATCAATAAGTTAATTGATAATCGATAAATCAATAAAATTCAATAGAACAAGCCGGTGCTTCGATTTTGAATTTGATCTTCCTATTTTTAAGGGAAGAAAGAAAATACGGACATAAAATTATTTTATTTGCACCGATTGAAACTGAAATTTTAATTGGAGGGGAAAAAGGCGGAATTTCTAAAGAATGGTGATTTATCTTGAAAAATCAAATAAAAATCAAGAAGAAACCCGTTCGATTTGGTAGTGTAGCCTTCCATAGTTGGAATGTCAGAACATTTTGATCTCAAGTTCCCAAGGCAACAACAAATATTAGCGCTAAAATTTGGCAAATAAATCAAAATTCCCATTGGATAATTACAGTTTCTATATTAGGGTGTTAACAAAAGAAGTTATCCAGCTTTAAAAATACTGGGTGATTGTAAGTAACTCTCTATTTTAAAAATCTTATAATTTATTTCTGAATCATTATTTTTACAAGACATGAATATGGGAAGAACACATATATCATAGAATGTTATCTAAATTCTATATCGGCAAGCCGCTTGGGAATCGCATCAACTGATCTTCCCATGAACTTTTGTCGAATGACATTAATAAATTCTCGTATTCGTCGTTCAAGTTATTTCAAAGATGCTGGTTTCGTAGACTTGATCCTTCAACCATCCACAAAAAATGCAGGTTGTTAAATCACGGCTTCTGGTCGGTTATTCATGCAGACTAGGTCTACCTATCCATTTACCCCAAAATTGGGATTCAACCTTTCAGGAAAACAATAACAAAATGCGGAGGAGCACCATCTTGTGTAAAAATAATTCTTCAATATTCTCGCAATTATTGAGAAATGGCCTTATTTCCTCATATAACTGCATATATACAAATTATAAGTAAAAAATAATAACAAATTTAAAAAAATCTTTATTTCAATATCCCGAGCAGGGCCTCATTATTTTTATAAGTATTAAAAAAATATATCTGAAATGATTTTCAAAACTTCCCGCAAAACAAGACGCAGCACGGGATTTAACGCAATTTTTACGATCTTTGCCGAACATTTAAATTCTATTAGAAGATTCAACGGATTAATACCACAGTTGAGTTTAACAAACACAGATGGAAACTTTTAAAATCTCTGAAGATGGGCCTTGCCCGAAAATATTCAGAGTGAAAAAAAAGGGAAAAAAATTTAAGTAAATATATTTTTCAACATAGATTTGCATTATTTTGCTTTCAAAAAATCTTATTAAATTATAAGTAGTTTAAAATAGGGAGTTACTTTTCACTCACTCTGTTGATGAAAATAGTAAGTATTATCCAGTCCGTTCGGGTAGGATGTGACTCAAAGTAACATCCAGTGAAATATATAGAAATTGTCATTAAAGCATCAAGACTCATAATACTCAATTTATAGATGCACATTCTATGTTTAATACTGAAAAAATACTGCCAACTCAATGGTGAAACCTTACATAAATCGGCTGGTCACGTCAGCCTATTGCACTTTTGGCAAACCCAAAATCTTTTTCATCATATATGTGCCAGGGGTCTTGAGTATGATGCTAGACTGCATCTAGTGATGAGGTTCCAATTCTGGAATACTAGGGAGTTTCAAATACCCCTTGATCACCTTTACCCACATGTCAGCTCTGTCCTGGAGTGGTAGCAGCTGTTATGGTCTCATCTATGGAATAATTACGTCAGGCTTGACATTTCCTTCTCCTAGACTCGTTGCCTAATTTAGGCCAAAGAGTCCAGCATGCCCAACTATTTAATCCATAATTGTAGGGACAATAATTGGACGCGGACCTTTCCTAATGGTATTAGCGCAATGTAAATGCAAACAGCTTCGTCCAGGATTTGAACTTTGTTCGCTGAGTTCTAAGTTTTTCTAAGAAGGGACCCATTATACTATTAAAATCCGGCCATAGGTATATAGTAAGATAAATGTCCTTTAGCTGTAGTCTGACATTTGGCCAAGATTGGTAGATACAGCTTTAAAGTATGTACTTTTTGACACACCTGTATTCTGAAAAAATAACATTACATTTTATTGTTCATTCCCTTCTGGTAAATACATCTTCAATCTCGATAGATTTTGACACAACTTATGTAATATATATATATATATATATAATATATATTATATTTATGTGTGTGTGTTGTGTGGTGTGTGTGTGTCTGTGTGTGTGCAATTTCTATCAATGAATCACGATCAAGATACCAGTGTCAAGAGAGAACCAGTTTGAATTCAATCAATTGTATCTTGATATAAAAATGAGCTACCTCAGCTCGAAAGACCTTTCTCTTGCAACGTAAAGAAAATCAGATGGATAAAAAAGAAAGAAGAAAAGATCGTATCAGTTTTAATTACTCGGGACGTACAGAGCAAAAAAGAAAGAAAAAAGAACAACAAAAAAAAAAAAGGAAAACTGAATTATTCAATTACACGGATCTTTTCTGAGAACCTGTTGGCAGCGCACCTGTCTCGTCACTATCTCTCGTACAGAAACTTCGAACGAAGAAACAGGGAAAAAGAAAGTTAACTTTCTTTTTCTTTTTCTTTCTTTTTTTGTGCGAACAAAATGAGAAAGACTCACAATTCTTTGAAGTTGTAGCAATAAATCAGGCAGGGATCTTGAAACTATTGATCAATACAACTTGGGTAAAGATATTGAATATTGGATCATTATTTACGACATCATCAATTGATTTAACTGTTGCGAGTCACACGTACATCTTTCCCTCAGTCAGAGAGGCCCCTCGATCAATCCGCTGATCATGTCAAGCCTAGCACATATAAGATTGTTCAACCTATTGCCTTTATGGTAAACCCAACCCTTTTTTATCATATATATTATCTACCAACACCTCCGCACGACAGGATGCGACACAAGGTCAATTTCTTAAGCGGAGTTTAACAGGTTTGAATTCAGAGTTTTCCTTCTCCTAGACCGGTTGCCTAACCAAGGTTAAAGAGCCCAGTCTGCCCTACTATTTGCCAATAGCTGGAGGGAGAGTAGGATTCATACCTTTCTCAAGAGTATTAGCACTAAGTGAAATGCAATTACCACATCCAGGATTTGAACTCGGAGCGACGAGTCCATTTCCCACGACTTTAACCATAGCACATATAAGATTGTCCCAACCCTATTGTTTTTATGGTAAACCCAACCCTTTTTATCATATAGGTGCTAGAAGGCTGTGGCTGAGGGTCATCCTGTGTATGACGTTAAACTCTATCTCATGGTGAGGTTCCAAATCTGGAGCACTGGAGTGGTAGAATCGGTTATGGTGCCATCTATGGGGTAAATTGAAAAAAACGAGTTTTATAAATTGAGTACCCATCAAGAATTAATAAAACAAAAACGTCTTCGGTATGAAATTATCAAATGTCTTGCAAGCATTATCAAATGTCTTGCAAGCCGTAAAATCGAAGCACTTTTGGTACTTTTAGTATTCGAATCGGTAATTTATGAGTAAGTGCGTCCCGGTCTCCTGCCTCAAAAATTGCTACCAGGTGACTATTAAAATAACGACCCAGCTCACTCTATTCAAAACTATCCATCTTCATATCTATCTATCTCAATTTGTTCATATTTATCTATATACTTTAAATACTAAGATTTTTATTCATGTTTGTTAATGTCTTGTTTTAGTTTAACTAAACAAGAATTACGACAAAAAAGAAGCGCCCCCAAGAAAAATACATTACTGTCGAAAGATATCATCTATCTCCATTTGTTTCATATCTATCTCGATACTATTTTGTTGTTTATTCTACCTATCGTCAGTCTATTCAAACTATATATCTCTCAATATCTAAACAAGAATTACGTACAAATTACGACGAGCTGGGGTTGTTATTTTAATAGTCACGCGGTAGGAATTTTGAGGCAGGAGACGGGACGCAACTTCCTCATAAATTACCTTCGAATCCGCAGACCCTTCAAACAAAATAATAATCCAGAATATTTTGTAGATCTGGGCGCAAGAGTGGGGTTGTCAATGTTTAGGCTATCCGGGCATGTATGCCGAAATGTGGGGTACCTAATAGGAAAAATTCTAATAATATAAAAATACTGCATACCTATTACTTAAGCATATCATTTATTATCTCGATGTAGATATAATATATAATAATTCATTAATTAGATAGTAAATTAGAATAATTTATTATAAACTATTTCAAGTTTGTTTTTATAATGTGTGTCGATGCATTGTTTTTATAATGTTTAACTTAACTATCAAGTCATTCTATGAATTTATAAAGATATCAACTGATTAAATGTGGAATATGGAAATCTAATAGATTGCAATAGAGCTGTCTGAATAATAATTGATTCAAATAATTTTATTTATTTTTTATAGTCAACAAGAAACAACAATGGTAATACTACAAAATCTAATATGTACCTATTGCTCGCTTGTTACTCATTTCAGGTATGAAGCGCAATTGAATCACGTTTATAGCGTCATCACGAATAAGGCATTTGCCAGCCACTACGTACACTTTCTTCTTATTTTCTTGGCACTTCTGAAAAATTTTGAACTCCTGGCTTTCGCAAACAGAAATACATCTCAGAATAATTCCGATAGATCAGTACGTCGAATATGTGAGTGTGCTTTCGGTGGATTTATCGAATTGATCCGCTGCCTGTACAGTGGTGTTACTGTCCAAACGGGCACACCTTTCACATGAAATACGCGCGACTGGCATTAAAGACGCGTACAAGTTGGCAGGTTTAATCTTCAAGCTAAAGAAAATAAGTCAAATGTTAGACCCGTTACTACAAGAATTTCATGTTGTATTTTATTTAACGAACTATATTTTTGCCACCCCGGTGCTTTCCTTCGTTTTTACAATAAATTTTTCTAAGTAACATTAATTCTCTTAAGCAATAAAATAAATCCAAAATAGAATTTTGGGGAGTAAAGCTGTTTTCCTTCATGTGTTTCGTTCTCAGAACAGATTCTGGTTTATGCATACCATTTTGTTGTATGGTCAAAATTACATTTTTTACCATAATTCCCAGTGGATCACCTTCCCAACCCAGTCGTGTCTAGTTTTGTATTCCCGTTGTGCTGTTTGCTACATTCGCAGAGTACAATGGTTACAGTGTCCATCTCATACTGGCGGACATAAGTCAGGCATTTTTCATTTTGGGGGTGTTTATCACTTTTCGCTATGATTATGGAAGAGTCAGTTAGGTAATTATACTTTATCTTAGATTGTTGAGAGTTTTTTTGTTAAGTATGTAGTAAAATTCAAAGATTGTATCATGTCACATAGCATTTAGTCTAAACGGTTAGTTTGTATATTACAACATTATCAAATTCACATACATCACACAATGGCAAGAATAAAGTAATAAATAATCAGTTAACACAAAGACAGAAAAAATAGATAAAAAAAGAAAAAAAAAAAAAAGAAAAAAGATTGAAGAAAAATATGTAGAATATAAGAGAGAAAGAACGTAATATCAGCGTGCTTTTAAGATGCGTGATATTGAGTCTGGACATAAGTACTTCTCAAGTAGACTTCACATGAGTTTCTAGTCTAGAAAAACAGACCACGATCTTAGGGTGTCTGAATCCGATAGATGTGGCTTCGTGGTTTGGTTCATCTTGACTGTGAAACTTAATGTTCAGTATATCTGTATATTAGCAATGAAGAGATAACTCACAATACACGAATTTGGAGAGTAATGAGCTGTTTCCTGTCAGTGTTTTCATCACCTGGTCACATAAACCTATGGCTAAGAACCAGTCTGCCTTTTTTACTCTAACTCATAATTTGTTTTTATCATAGAGATAGGTGCCTGTCCAGTTTGTAACCGAAACTACGCCACTGCTTCCGTTACAATAATCTTCGGAATTACGTAAGGTTATCAATGAGTATTGTAATTCCTTGTCAAAATCATTCATCAACATAGAATAGAATAAATCTAATTTATCACCGATGTCTTTCAAAAGAAAATCTGAGTCGATTTGCCTCAAACATCAGGTTATTATGCTATGAATCCTGCTTGTGTCTAATATATTACTAATACATAAAGTTTACATAACATATAGTGTGGTTAATTTGCATACTATTTAACAAAACGGGTTTTAATAAAGATTGTGGTTTTATTGATTCTAATAGTTATTGTCTTATTCTGTAACGTATTAAAATAAATCGCATGAATGATTATCTAGAACGAATTGGATATGATTAATAAGTTGTAATATTTTATATGGCCTCTTATTTTATTTCATTAAGTCTTTAATTTAATATAGTTTTACATTAAGACTTAGATACTTACACTCGGGGCACTATTGCTTGCTAGTAAATATAGATAATTGTTTGATATCTAATTGAGAATAATTAAAGTTCGCAATACCAGTCGAACTGGGAAGAACAAGGACAACAAACGGTTGTACTGAATATACAGACCGAATGCTACAAAGTACCACTGCAAAATGACAAGTAGTATATAATACGTCCACAATGTCATTCAATCAGCAGTCAAGCAGCCAATCAGAACTCAAGGAATGGAATCACCCAATCACGCCAGTCATGATGGATCATCTTGATGTCTATTTATACCAGTGTCTTGGACATTGACTTGATTTGAATGACATTGTGGAGTCTTATATATAAGCTTTGTCATTTGCGTGGACTTTGGTGCATTCGGTTTGTATTTCAGTTACAAACCGCTTTGTTGCTGTCCTTCCCAGTTCGACGGTAAGGAACTAATTATTCTTGTGCTACACTACTGATAATGCAATTATTGCCCGTCAAACAACTTTGGTTTCTAGGGAATTTATCTAGTCGTGTTATGGTATAACATTTATATACTAACTTGATCAATCATAAATAAAGTCCATTTTTATATGAGTTTAAATTGCAGTCGGAGTCTCGTAGGCAATTTTTCTCAGACTGGCCCATCATATTTTCTTTATTAATGTCAACCAGAGGCAAATAGAGAATGACTAGCGTTTGCCATACAGTGAAGGTAAACTAACGTGACACAGCAGTGTTGGAAATATAGAAACTAGATCGGTGCAGCATGTGTTAATCATTAGGGTCTTCCATGCAGATTTGATTTTTTAAAAGCTAAATTCTAACCTTCCGCTAAGCAACCTTAAACGCCAACCCTAACCTGTCACCTAACCTTAGCACTAACTCGACTTTATTAAGGTTATTCCACTTTTAAATAACTGAGCTCGGATCGCATCATCTGATCGTGCATCTACAGACCAGGATTATGTGATGTGAAAAATGGTCCAGTGTATATATTAAAATAACTATATATATATATATATATATATATTATAATATATAAGTAAAGAAATACAAGCAGACTTGAGATTTAGCTTTATAGTCTATTCAGGGAGCTAGACTAAAATGCGAATATCAAGTCTTTTGTTATTCTTTACTTATATATTTGCTGTGACTCTAACTTTAAGAGCACACATTGAGCTCTCAAACTGCGACATTCTTTTAAAAATAAAGCTCTTGTGTCGTAAGGAAGAATTCTTCTCTGACTTTTGGATTATATATAATATATGAATGGCCGAGAAACAAGATAGATAAGATAAATATATACAATTTAACATGTTCAGTTAGAGTTGAATATGTATTTACACAAGCCCACTCAAGCGAAAGTATACCCAATTTTTAAGCGGGTGCAACTCTTTCCTAAAATTCAGAGTTTCCTAAACTTAGATTAGTTTCCACAACAAGGATAATAACACATTCTTCCTAACTACTTACCCATTCTGAGTGAAGAAGTGCTGTATTCCATGTCTTTGAAAGAATTAGTGTTGTGAAGGGTAGAGAACATAATTCGTAGGAAGGAATGTCTCTGTATAGGTCAATGAAAGTTGAGATGTTAGCGCAAGATGACCAAACAATGAATACGTTACTTTTCCTTGCTTCATAGAAAAATGACTTGGCATGACCGTGGACCGGACGTAACTGAAAAGGGGTTCGCGAGAGGGGGACTAGTCCTTATTATAACTGTTGTGCTGATGATACGTGCATCCATCAGAAACGCAGCCACCGGCAATATAAGTGCAGTGTAAACCTGAGACACATTATCACAATCTGCCTCAACGTAAGACAATTGAAATTGAACATTAGAAATTGTTTGAACTGATATCCAGGGAAACTTATGTTGCCTCGAACCAACAGCAAAGTTGACGCGCCCCATTCTTGCCAGGATTTGGAATAGGATCATCGATCTTCATGTCCTACACGATAACTGATACTCTAAAAGCGCCTTCACTTAATAGTAATTATACATTTCGTCGATAAAGTGGACTTGTACTAAACTACTGATGATAGGATCTTTCATATATTTAAATCGGTCTGTGGGATAGTTAGTATTTACTGGACATCCGTCATGGTCAGTCGAATACAAGGATCATTATAGTGGAAAACCAGACACGACCCGAATCTCATGTGTGACTTCGCTAAAGGTTGCAAGTATCGCTCGGCATTCTCTTTGAGGCGCCTCAGCCACTGGCTAATATCCAGCCCTGCTCTTAAATTGAAGGAGGCAGTTTTCCCTGGCAGGTTTAGCTCATTTGGATCAGGCTGATATTAAAAATACTGCTCCAATATCTGGCAGGATAGTAATAGTACGGAACTATTTAATGTACAAGTCTAATCAAACCTATGATTATTCGCATTCAACTATTGTTATTCATACGGATTCCATACATCGCTCTCGTGTCGTGATTAGCAGTAAACACTTGTTCTTAGTTATTTTATTTATCTTATCTGGATATGTACATTTATGTTATCTAACTGCTGAAGACTAAATTTTACAGAATAACCAAAAAATTAAGCTTTGGAAGAGCAACGCAAACAATGAATCCAAAAAAATAAAATTCCTGAAAGAAGCAATAGTATCTATTATTATTTATTTATTTATTTATTATTATCATCACTTTTGAGTTTCACACCAGTGTAGCTGATGTATTTCACGGATGTCTGAGTGACAGCAAGTCTCCTCAGGTTCTCCATGGATCTTCTGGTAATTCTGGCAATTGCAGGAGTGCGGTGTTTCTGAATGGTTTTCAATCCTTCCTCTGATATTCAAACTTTCAAGCCCTTTCTAATCCTTTTGGAGCTGTTCGCAAGTGCACCAACTATCATTGGTATCACTTTCACTTTCATTTCCACAAACTTTTTTCAGTTCTCTGGCAAGGTCCAGATATTTGTCTTTTTTTCATTTTCCCTTTAACTTCACCCTGTAGATCTGCTGGCACTGCAAATCACCATTTTTTTTTTATTTGTTTTTTTTTTTTTTGACAAGTTCTTTCTTTTTGTTTATCACACTAGGTTGCCCTTCTTGCTGGAATAAAGGTGATCCGTTTTAATTCTCAGTCCGAAATTGTATGCGTTTCGTTCTCAGACGATTCTGATTTATGCATGAACCATTTTGTGTATGGTCAAAATGTATTTTTTGCATACATTCCCAGTGGATCACCTTCCCAACCAGTCATGTCTAGTTTTGTATTCACGTTGTGCTAGTTTCTACATTCGCAGAGTATTGGTTACAGTTCCATCTCTATTACCGGCAAAGTCCTACATTTCTATTGTTGGGTCTTTAATCAATTTTCGCTTGATATAGGTTTGTCCTTATGGCATATTTGTGCAGATTATTATTATTATTTTGCTTTAGTCCTCGATCAGATCTGCATTTTTATTTCTTAACGTATCAAAATGTAAGTATACTGACTTGATAAAAGGGTTTGCACACACATCTTCCTCCATGCCGTAGTAGATCAGTGCTACTATAGGCTGCATCACTTGGCCCCAACGAAACGCCCTAAAAATAACAGTAAAGAGCTGGAAAAGAAGCTGTGTAACCAATCTTTAACACAAAACAAGGTTAATAAAGAACTTTTTAAAACGATACGTTATAAACATATAATTTGAAATACGTATTTCAATGATAAGTCACCAATTAATGTTAGTGTGGCTTGTACGGCTGCATCACTGGACCTAACGAGCGTCAAAGAACTAATGTATTGTTGCCAAAAAATCCGCAGCGTCAAAACAAATCGTGGAAAAAGTACCACACAATAAGCAGCCCGTACGGCCACTTATCACATAAAGCCGATCAGATAAGATATACAGACATGCTAGACACTGTCTGAGAAGTAAGACGTACTCATAAGTGACATTCTCTCTATGTAAGCCAGCACAAGGCAACGCCGTGTGACCATACAGCAAAAAACCTATATTGACCGTGTAACATAATTATTAGATTCCTAAATTGTATACAATATGTAGAAACCAAAAGGGATGTTATAAGTTCACGCGGCGCTGAAGGATTGAATGAAAGGCTTGACTCAGTCCTGATCCCAAACTACTTCCGTGGATACCGTGAGAATCGGTTTGAGAAGACCCTCTTCCGGTTTAGAGTTAGAGAGAGTTAGTCAGATCGGCGAAGACCAGCGACGTGGTAAGTCGGTTATCCACGTGCCGACTCAATCTGCGCAGGTAGTTGGTGGGATTTCAGAATTAAATATGATCTAAGTTAAATCGAAGTCTTGTGTTATTACTAAAACTACAAGACCAGGGCTCTGCTAAGAGAAATCCACAATGGAAGACCAGACCGAGCCCCAAAGACGAAGTCAGACGCTAGAGAACGCTGGAAGAAGAATAATAGAGTAAGAAAGTAAGGAAAGAGAGTAATACAACACCGCTCTGCGCAGATACTAGAGCTGGCACCGAGGACCTCCAGAGGGCATCAGATATACGGTGACTGGCGAGAGATTTATAATGGGATATCTATGCGACGAGCGAGACATCTGATGATATAAGGATGATCCAGTAACAATGAAAGAAAGGTTATTTTTTTACTCTCTTCTTTATCTCTTTGTCTGCTAGAAACTCGTATAACATATCACATCTGATCTTATTATAATGAGATGATATGTATGTATGTCTGTAATCGGAAACTAAGTCAGACCAATGTCACCATTCCCTTAGCTATTTATGTTATTCTCAACAGTTTTCAAATAATCATTATCTAATCTTAATTAGCGTCTTATTTATACAATGTCTCATAAGGTCTAGCTAAGATAGATTTCTTCAATAATTAATATGTTAAAGCTGCAAGGCTTTGTTATATATCATTAAGAATACTCTTACATAGTTTATGTGTGAATAATTTGCATACCGGTTTAACAAACATGTTTAATGAATAATTAATTGGTGTTATTGACTTCTAATATTAAGTTTTCTTCTCAAACGTATAAAGGCAATCCTATAACTAATTTATTTTAAATCTATTATAATAAAGTGAAAATAAGTATAATTTTTTTTGTTTGTATTGATTCATTAGTTTTCTAATTCTTAATTATAATATACGCTCCTACATTTGGGGCGCGTTATGTCGCAGGATGTTATCTGCATGGTTCCATTGGAATTTCGGGTCTCCAACATCAGCCTTGCCCTCGCCATGCTGATCCTATCAGAGTGATTAAGCTCCAACACCCCCCACAAACATTATCAACCTAAAAGACGTTTGACTCTTTATTCTTTGGACGATTTGTAAAAATTCTAATCTCGCTCATTCTGAATTGTTGGCGCTACAACCAATCAAATGCGCGGTACATTCTATTTAAATGGAATAAGTGGACCAGTAACATTTCTTAGAACGGATTACAAGCTTTAGAGGATTAGGTAAGTAAACCCCACATTAATAACTGATAAGACAGGACTAATCTAACGATTTGTTTTACATTTTAAAAAATGTTATTTAGATTTTAGATATATATCATTTTGTACAATCCCCCCCCATTTTTTTTATTTTTTTCGTTCCTTATTTTTATTTACTTTTTTTTACAATCTTTTGTTATTTTACATATTTACGTGGTTGTAACACTGTATAACAAACATTTAATATAATATTTGATTATATCAAAACTTAGATACTTGTGCCCGGAGGAGTGTATTTTTTGCTGGTTTCCATAGCTCAAATAGAGAGGTCACTTTAACAGCCACCACTCAGTTGACAGTGACGGACTGAAATTCATCCGCGCACCCACCCCGCGACGAACGAGAGACTAAAAAAGTGTTTTAAAAATCGATTCTCAAAAGGACGATATCATTCCTTCCGTACAATAGAAAGTTTGATTGGACCCAGTAGACAGAGAATCCAAAAATCGACCGCTTTCCAGCGAGCAGTTCAACCATCCATGACAGCTGGCGCGACAAGCAGAATTTACCTCACGTGTTCTCCCTTCGTAGCCCTTCCCACGTAGCCTTTCCCACGTAGCCCTTCACACGGAGTCCTTCCCAACTACAACTCTGGTACCTGACATATCCCTGACTAACCAAACAGAATATATCCCGAACTACCAGTATCGAGAATCTATGTGTTAATACACGTCTTACAACAAAATACGACCGTTATCATCTTGCAACACCTTCTGGCTAAAAATGAGACCCTCCAATTCATCGAAGATGAAATGCCATAATGTAAATCCTGATTATCTTGTGTCGATTATCTGCCGAATTCATATTTCTATTCATTGTCGTCACCTGAGCTAAATAATGGACCATTCCGTTTTATTATAAAGAAAAAGGTGGAATAAAAAGGACATGCGGCACAAAAATAATATAATAAGAAAGAAAGAAATGAAAAAAGAAAGAAAGAAGGAGAAAAATAGAAGAAGGGTGTGAGATCCCGGAAGCGATAACGCTAATCAGTTTCAGTCGGACATAAGATGAAAAGAAGGAAAGAAAGAAAAAAAGCATGAGAGAGAGAGAGAGTCAAATCTCTCTCACTCTTTCTTTCTTTTCATGTTTTCATTAGGTCCGTTTGGAATAGATTGCGTTACCACTTCCCCATACTCAGTCCCTCCCTCTATCTCTTGCCTACACACTTTCTTTCTTTCCTGTTATATTTTTCTGTGTAGCATCTCCTTTTTCTTCTATTTCTTTATTTAGAATAAAAATGGAATAGTCCATTATTTAGCTGACGTGACGACATTCATAAGAAATAAAATTTGACAGATAAGAAACAGCAGATAATCTAGATTTACATTTTTACATTTCGTCTTGGAAGATTTAGACGGTTTCATTTTCAAAAATTAATGGAAGTGAATCCGACAGTGTGAAATAAATATTTTCTGTCAGCGAATTTTAACATCATGTGTTTGTTTTTCTAAAATATTTATTTCACACTGTCGGATTCACTTCCATTCATTTTTCATACTGTCTTTTGAAAAAACAGTTTTCTTTGCGGCATATAATGCTTCTGATTAAATAAAAAAAAAAATAAAAATTTATTTATCTTATTTTCAAAACAGAATATGCATTTTCAAAATTTACAAAATTTAAAAAAAAAAATTCCGGCCTATATAATTGAAAACGTTTCGTCTGTACCACTTTCGTCTTATAACGGTCCACATCATACCGTCTCTCTATCATACACACCTCGCTCTTGATGAAGACCACTTCAATAAAGGGTCGAAACAGATTTCTGTCAGCGAATTTTAACATCATGTGTTTGTTTTTTTGGAAAATATTTATTTCACACTGTCGGATTCACTTCCATTCATTTTTCATATATATATATATATATATATATATATATATATATATATATATATTATATAGTGCAACATCTCCTCATCAATCACTTTAAGAAACAGGTAAATAGAATAAAAATCATGTAGACTCTCTGGTGACTCTGACAAGACAAATGGAATTTAAAGTATTTTCAAACAACGAAATAAACTTTCAAACTTAGTGACGTAAAAGAAAATGAAGCAATGTACAATTTACAATATCCAAATACACGAAAATGTTATACTCTCTTTCTAATAGACAAAATATATCTATTTAGGCACCATTGAATAAATATTCAAATGTAAAAAAAATCTACTTTATATTGAATGCACTTATGTTTAAATCAGGATAAATCCCTTAGATTGCTGCCTGGTTTCTTAATAGTGAAAATATAAAGGCATCTTTCTCCTCTCGTACACATGTCAAAAAAACATTTAAAATTAAAAATGCGTTCTTGATCACTGCGACAGAATCTGGGATAATTTTTATATTTCTGACACACATTCAAGCAAAAATAATAATATTCATATTATTTTAAGATATAACACCTATATTCCCTTTTCCAATCAAAAATCCGGCTTCAATCTCTTTTGCATCAGAAGTCGAGGGATTTTACTTGTTCTTCTGGCACAATCCTAGGTATCATACTATTTTTAAAGAAAAACTGCTCAACATGTTTTAGTTTTTAGTATCAATAGATAAACTTTTATTAACTTTAAGTAGCAAGAATATGCGCCCTCCAGGTGTAAGTATTTAACTTTTAATGTAATGAAATAAGTTAAATTGGAAAGACTAACGAAATTTAATAAGAACGCGTATAAAAAGATTACACTTATTTTAATTATATTCGAATTGGTTTCTATATGAGATAATTCATAGGATTGATATCAATACTTTGGGGATATAAAACAATACTATTAGAGATC